>PVJC01019373.1:0-30291 GCA_004026665.1 Murina feae
AAAAAAAAAAAAAAGAAAAAAAAGAAAACAATTTTGGCAAATTTAACCAGAAAAAAATTTACTTAAAAATAGGGGTTAGCTCACAGTCTCCAAGAAAGTCTCAGCATCGGGCTTGGAGTCTAGGGGACCCAGAAGTGTGCGGATAATCAGACAAAGGTACGGCATTGTGGACTGCAGGAGTATTGGCTGCTGCGTCTGCAGTGCATCCACTTTACTGCTGTGTCTGGTACTTGGCAGCAGGTGCCCAGCTATGGCCACATGTGCTGGAAACTGATTATTTTCACCAACCTTGGTTGCTCTGAAAGGTCAGAGCTATGCACCCATTAAGTTGAAACATTGTTAGTTAAAGCAAACCCCTACTTGTTACTTACATGTAAATTCTTGCTGCCTGTTTATTGTCTGAATTTCCTGCTTAAGGATATGGTTTTCTCAGACACTCAATAAAAGGCTGGTGAGAACCAGGCACCAGCGGGCAATCTTACTCTGCTAGAGGAAAGATACCACGCCTGGTCCCCCATTATTCCAAATTGATTCTCTTCTAGTCTCTCTCTCTTCATTTTGTGTGCGGCCTCCTTCAGAACTCGAACCCTGAACAGGAACCCTGAACCACGCTGGACGTGTAAGGGGCTCCAACTTCTGGTTCAAAGTCAGCAACGGTACATCTCAGTGGGTAAGTATACACCTTATATGTACCTGTAACCCCGCTGCTAGGAAGGCAGTGAACATGTGGTGTCTGCCACATTCTGCAGAGGCAGACAGACTTCTCCAAATACACTGGGAGCTGCTTAAATGTAGGCAAAGCCTACAACAGGACCTGGCGACTTGCTTCTAACAACCAGAATACAATAAAAGTGATGGAATATCACTTCCATGGTTAGGTTATAAAAGACTGAATTCTCTGTTGCTAGACTCCCTCTGGCTCTTTCCACTTGCTCATTTGATGAAGCACGCTGCCTGGTGGAGCTGTCCACCTGTCAAGGAATGGAAGATACTTGAGGTCAATAGTCATGGAGGAACTGAAGCCCTCAGTTCAGCATCCTGTAGAAAAATGGAATCCTGCCAACAGCCATATGCGTGATCTTAGAGGCAGACCATTTCCCAATTGAACCTTGAGATGGTTCAGTCCTGGCTGACACTTTAATTGCAGCCTGAGACAGATCCTGAGCGAGAGACCCACGGCTGAGCTACCCCTCGCTTCCCGACTCTCTGAAATGGCGAGGTAATTATGTTATTGTTTTGGCCTACTACCTTTCAGAGAATTTGTTGCAGAGGAATAGAAAGCCAATAATAATAAAAATAACCACAATATACCTCTTACCGATTGTTAAGTCAACTAAGATGAAAACTATTGATTATTTAGGGGAAAAGAGCAATGAAAAACAATCACACATCACACATATGAGTGAACTTTCACATCCAACATCAAGGGTGTAGCTTTTCGCAGACCAATGCCTCAGTGAGAACCACTAGAAAAGCTGGATACATGGAAAGAAAGGTTCTGAGTGAAGGTGCCAGAGCCTTGCTGAAGCATCTTGGACTCAAGGGGCCTAGCTCCTGGAGAAAAGCAAGCTTATTAAATTTCTGCCAAGGCTGGGTAAGGAAACGAGGGTCCAAAATCTCAGAGAAGTCGACGATGGAGGCTGGTAAAGAAAGTATGGTCCCTTTCTGGCCCTCCCTTCCCCTGAAAGACCATCCAGAGGTGGAGCAGTTTACACAGGCCTCAGGATGGGTCCCTCAAACGGACAAGTCCCTTGCAACAGCCATCTCAGGAGGGAACACTCACATGACTCTCCTGTCTCCCTCCCCAGCCTCACTCCCCTTGTCCTCTTTCCTACTCCCAGGAATGGTGATCCCTAATAAAGCAATGGCTCATGAACCCTCTGCCTGAAGCTTTGCTCAGTATTGAAACTAGATTCAAAATAAATAAACCAAAACTAAACCATTTTTAAGACACCAGTGATAGCTAATTAAGAAACACAATGGAAAAAAGCACCCCATAAGTTCTACTCCGTTGTATTGTCATTATCAGTTCAAAATATTTTCTAATTTCCATCAGGATTTCTCCTTTGGAACTAGAGGTTAATATACATGAAGTGCTTAAAAGGCACATGGTAAGCATCCTCAAAGTGCTAGCCTTTATTACAGAGATACATACACAAACTCCTATATCTATACACATAAATATGTAGCATTACAAGTAAACCACAACTTTTATAATATATATGACAAACAAAATAATAATGACAGCTAGTATTGAGGGAGTGTCCTATGCATGGACTCTGTATGAAAACACTACTGTCATCTACGTTTCACAAATGAGGAAACTGAGGCACAGTAATTTGTCCAGGTCATATAGTTGGAAAGTTATGAAGGCTAATTTTGAACACAAGCACTCTTACTATATGAAGAGCTTTTGAATTATGGTCCAGAGAGGCATAGTAATCAGTATCCCTTCTCAAATCCTATTAAAATATCCATAAGATATTGAAAAGCCAATGGAAATGCCAATGGCATAATAAAAGAGAGAAAATTCTGGAACATATAAAGCAGTTGGTAATCAGTGTATAATAAATGCTAACAGAGCTGAGAAATTATAACCTTACTACAGTGTAACTTGAGGTCCAAAAAATGAGCAGGAAAAAGCACTTGCTGTGGTGGCCTTCCAGAGACCACAAGGCAAGGGCTGAGGAAGAGCTGTTTGGTCTCCAGCTCCACCTCAGAGAGAAGTTGCCTCTGGAATCGATTCCCAGGCTGCTGGTATAACGTGAAAGTTCCAGAAATAGGCCCTGGGCTGAAGATGAAAGTTTCCTTAGGATCCAGGTTCCCAAGGTCATCCTGAAGGACTTGGAGGTCTCATATCTACAAACATGGAAAGGCAGTCTCTCCACCCAGCTTTAGATAACTACATGGTTTTGAGGAACACCATGATCAACAACCTGTCTCAGCAAGCACTGCTAGCAGCTTCTGAGAAATTCAAAGTTCAAGGTGAAGCCACCCGAAACATGTAAGAAAAAATACAGACTTCTGATTAAGCGGAAAGCGAAGAGGGGAAGTTCATGAAACAGATGTGAACATTAAGGACATGGAACTGGTCATGTCCCAAGCAAATGTGTGCAGAGCAAAGGCAGTCAGGACAGCAGTAATGTCATTGTAAAGACAATTAGCTGTTATAAATGCAGCCACCTGAAAATGAGAACTCTTGTTTTTCTTTTGTGTTTCAAAAGAGTGACTGCAGTTTGGTTTGAAATTTGTGTTTTTTTTAAATCATTAATGCAGTTATGTCTTCTATTTCCTACTTCTTGGCCCATAGAATACTACTTTAAAGGAAATGATCAGAAAAATGCAAAGAAAAATTTCTGTATGGATGCTTATACAAACATTATTGATAATAACCCTAGCCCTCTCCTTTTCCCATAAAACAAAACAAAAAACAAAAAAACAACACACACACCCCAAAGAGATAAAAAGGGGCAATAACCTAAATGTCCTGTGAGAGAATAAATGGGACATGCATGTAATGTATACCATCTCGTAGTTAATATGTGTATTTTAGAAGGATATGAGAAAATGATCAAAATACTCTTGTCAGTGGAGTAGAATTCCCTTAGTGGAGCCATAATGTTTGGGAAGACTAGAGGGTTTAGTTAACTAACTAAAGAAAATCTTTTCTCAGTATGCATTCCTAAAGACTAGCTGGTGGAGACAACTTATTATGTAAATGGATTCTTGGTCCTTAAATGCCCTCCTACAGGGATTGGTTAAGCTCTCTCCTCTGGTTCTCACCCACCCCTGTACCCACTATTGAAACCCATCTAACCCATCTTAAGGTTTCCTCCTCTTTGTCTTCACTGGAGTCTATACCTAGTCAATTGGTACTGTCCAGGTGGAGTGCATGGGGTTAGGGAAGGGATCTCCAAATCTTCTGGCTCATCAGAGAGAAGCAAACAAAAACAAAATAAAAAAGGAAGCCCTTGCACAGCATATGGCTTCCTTCCTAGCAGAGACACCTCTCTGACTTAGCCTGATTATTTCAATGACTAGAGGCCCAATGTACGAAGATTCATGCAAGAATGGGTGTTCCTTCCCCTAGCTGCCAGCACTGCTTGCTCCAGCTCAGAGCTGCCTTTCTGCTTTCGTTCTGGTCCAGAGCCACATTTCCGCCTTCCCATGCTGCCCAGAGGCCCAGTGTGGCTGGGGCAGTGTGGAACGCCTGGCATCTCAGCGCCTGTGCATGGGTTAATTTGCATACTTGCTCCTGATTGGTTGGTGGGCATTGAGAAGGTATGGTCAATTTGTATCTTTCTCTTTTATTAGTGTAGTGGCTCTTTCCTCCTCTCATCAATGACCCCCTCCTAGGAGGGGGCTTCTGCAGTGGAGAGAAAAGCTTCTTGGCTGTAAATGCATGTGTGTTATTCTTGGATGGCAGGATATCTCTTTCATTTTCAAAATTTCAACAAATAGCATGTAAGTAGGAGAGGAAAAAAGAATTTCCCCTCTACCCTTCTAAGGTCTTGGCTGAGACTCAGCTGTAATAAAAAAGATTAGTAGAAGAAAAGCAAACAAAAGTTTAATAACATGTATACCTCCTGTGTACAGTGGGTAACTCCTCTAAATGGCCAAGCCCAGCACCTTGAATCACATCTTCATCTAAAGACAAAAGAAAGATTTTGGAGGAGGGGCAGCTATGGGAGGTGACCAGAAAAAGCACAGTAAACAAGTATATGGTTATTATGCAGATTTAGGTCATTACCTTCTCCATTAATAATCATTTCTAGAGATCTAGCGTCACCTTTCTGTTCCTGATACAGAGCTGTAGACACCCTACAAATAGAGATTTTCCTTATAAATGTAAATGTTCCGGCTAGGGGGAAGGGTGCCAAGGGGGTGAAAATGGGAGATATCTGTAATACTGTCAACAATAAAAAAAATTTAAAAAATGTAAATCTCCTTTTTTTAAAAAAATCTTTTTAAAAAATATATTTTATTGATTTTTTTACAGAGAGGAAGGGAGAAGGATAGAGAGTTAGAAACATCGATGAGAGAGAAACATCGATCAGCTGTCTCCTACACACCTCCTACTGGGGATGTGCCCGCAAGCAAGGTACATGCCCTTGACCGGAATCAAACCTGACCCTTGAGTCCACAGGCTGACACTCTTTCCACTGAGCCAAACCGGTTAGGACTGTAAATCTCCTTTTATTAAAAGTAACTTCTTGGTTTTTAGACCTTTTCCTGTATCTGCTGTTACTGAAAAATAATCAGTTCAATATACTCTTTATGCAAAGAGGCAATTTTGGGGTGCCATATTCTACTTCTTTTTATTTGCAAATGATAGAATTTGAAAAAAATTCAATCAATGCCATATTAAATATTTTCTTTTTGTCTGTTTAAGAGTTATGAATATGATCTCTTTGACAATTGGGGATTTCTTGTGTATTTTTGGTTTTAAAACTCACTTTGTTAGGATTAACATTTTCCTATATAAATTTTTTCTTATCACTACTACCCATGGGTATCATTCTCATTGCTGTCATCAAAATATTTCTTGTTATTTAATAAATGGATTTCAACATAAATATATACACATAAATTGTATATATTTATTTTAGAAGTTTTAAAATATAAACTGGGAGTTTATAAATTTTCAAGTGTAATTTTCAGCTTCCATAAAGGTCATCTTAAAACCAAAATATCTTTTAAAATCAGGGGAAAGTCTGTTCACTGAGCACTGAAAAAGATAAAAAATAGCTTGAAAGGAGGAAAATCTCTCCACTGTTATGAGTTACCTCTTGCACATACATTACTTTTAATCTATTTTAAATTAGCTTTTTATTCTGAGCATATGTTTTTGCATTATGCATAGCCTGTTCAATTGTTGGCATCGATGTAAGCTCTGGGTTCTTGACTTTGTGCAGGGAAGTTTTCACAATATGGGCCCAGGTGATTTTGAGAATATGTTTATGAAAGCTGGGGACAGGAAAAACAAAGGAAGTGCTAAGATAGAAGAGGCAAGATTATAGCAAGAGTAGTGGGACTAAGCATGGCTGCTTTGGCCCTTTAGAAAGAAAGTCACAGAGACAGAAGAAGTGAGCCAGCTGGCTGGGTGGACTCAGGAAACAAGCTATCAAGGTAAAAGAAGGGTCCTTGGAGAAAGAAAGCAAAGGTATGTGCCTTAAGAAAAAAGGGGGGGGGGCGGTGCAGAGAGGTAGGTACAGATGTGTGTGTGTATGAGAGAGAGAGAACAGGGTTTTTTGCCTTAAGGGTTTTTATCTTTTTCCTAAAGGCAGTAATTATAGGGGAGGTCTCAGGAGAGGATCTCAATAGAATATTTCTGGTGTGTCCTGTAAGGGGTGTGGTCTCTACTGATTGATCGGTGCTAGAGTAGGGGGTCATTTTTCATTGTATCTTGTCCTGAGGTCAGCCATGGCATCACTTCGCTTCATCTGGTTTTGCTGCTTTCCTGGGCCTTGAGTTGATTTGATGTTGATCAGGACCTCATTGTCTTAACGCTTGAAGGAGAGGTCTTGCAAGGGAGAAAGAGGCAGGTAAGTCAGGGTGCTGGATTCAGGGCCAGTTTGAATCAGTCATCTGTCTCAGTCTCTCCATTCCATTTGCCAAGGAGTTTTCCTAGCTTCTTACTATCCTGACTCACAATTAGTCTATGTATGCTGTCCTTTCCCCCCTAATTGTTTCTCTTAAGATTTACTGCCAAAACCTTTTATAATAGAACTAGGGGCCCGGTGCACAAAAATTTGTGCACTTGAGGGAGGGGGCGTCCCTCAGCCCAGCCTGTGCCCTCTCACAATCTGGGACCCCTCAGGGGATGTCCACCTGCTGGCTTAGGCCTGCTCCCCTGGCGATTGGGCCTAAGCTGGCAGTCAGACATCCCTCTGGCAGCCCAGGAGCCCTTGGGGGATGTCCACTTGCCAGCGGGGGGCAGGCCTAAGCTGCAGTTGGACATCCTTAGCGCTGCTGAGGAGGCAGGAGAGGCTCCCACCACCACTGCTGTACTGGCAGCTGTTAGCTTGGCTTATGGCTGAGCAGAACTCCCCCTTTGGGAGTGCACTGACCACCAGGGGCAGCTCCTGCATTGAGCATCTGCCCCCTGGTGGTCAGTATGTGTCATAGTGACCAGTCATTCCCAGTGGTTCTGCTGTTAGGATCAATTTGCATATTACCCTTTAATTATATAGGATGGAGGCCTGGTGCATGGGTGGGGGCCAGCTGGTTTGCCCTGAAGGCTGTCCCACATCAGGGTGGGGGTCCCTGCTGGGGTGCCTGGCCAGCCTGGGTGAAAGGCTGATGACTGTTTGCAGGCTGGCCAAGCCCCCCAGCAGGAACCCTCACCCCATGAGGGTGGGGCCATCCTGGGTGAGGGGCTGATGGCTGTTTGCAGACTGACCATAGCCCCCAGTGACCCAAGCTCCCAGTGAGGCTGGCTGGAAGCAGGTATCTGGGATTTATTTATCTTCTGTAATTGAAACTTTGTTGCCTTGAGCAGAGGCCACAGCCAGCCAAGGCAGGTGGGAAACTTAGCTTCCTCCATTGCCAGGGCAACCAGACCTCCTGTTTGCTCTAGCTCTATGGCTTCCGGCCACCATCTTGGTTGGGTTAATTTGCATATAGTCACTCTGATTGGCTAGTGGGTGTGGCTTGGGATGTAATAAAGTGACACAATTAGCATATCACTCTTTTATTATATTAGATTAGATTAGACATCCTTCTTTATGTTGTTAATGATTTCCTTTTCAGTGTTGCTTTTAAAATTTCGACTATTTTATACTCAGATCTTGGAAAGAGTTTTGCTATTATTTAGGATGGATGTTCTATATATTGGCACCTTTGAAGTTTTGGGCCAGACGATTTTTTTGTTGTGGGGAACTGTTCTGTATATCATAGGATCTTCAGCAGCATCCCTGGCCTGTACCCAACTCCACTGCAAAAGCACCACCCACCAGTGTGACAACAAAAAAATGTCTTCAGACATGGACAAGTGCCCCTCAGGAATCGGGGTTGGGTGGGAAGTGGGAGTGGGAGTGGTTCAAGTTGCTCCCTGTTGAGAACCACAGAGCTAGGGTGAGTTTTGGGCTTGTGTTAGCATGTTCAATCATAATTTATCAACAAATTATTATCTGAAACATTAAAGTGAACAGGACTTTTGCAGCAGGATATTGTTTTCAGACAGTAAATATCACACTTACTCAACAAAGTACCCCACTCACTCCTGTTATTTTGTTTCTGCCAGTGGCATCAAAAACAATTTTGAGGAAGCTTGGCTGTGATGCTTCATGCTATCAATCAAAAAAAGGTCAGACATGTAACGCCTCCAATCCTACTCCAGTATTCTAGCTTTGCCTGCTACGAAGGAACAGAAATGCAGAAATGTAGATGAAATTCAAGTTTACCTCTGTTAAAAACAAGACAGCAAGCCCCCAATGGAGTTGCTTAATTACACTTTTCCCCCCAGAAATAGAATCTTAATCCAGTCAATCAGGTATCACCCAATTTGCATTAGTTAGGTCATCTGACAGGCCCCTGCAATCCCCTAAATCAGCAATTTTCAACCCTTTTCATCTCATGGCACACATAAATTAATTACATATATATGTATGTGTATGTATGTGTGTGTGTGTATATATATCTAATATAACAAAAGAGTAATATGCAAATTGACCATCACCCAAGACACCTAAGCCATGCCCACCAGCCAAGTCACGCCTCCCAGCCAATCAGAGCACCAGGGAGCGGGAAAGAGGTAGCGGCCTGCTTGGTGGCTGCCCAAGCCCTTTGAGGGGCATCGGGGAGTGGGAAAGAGGCAGCAGGGAGTCAGCGGCCTGCTTGGTGGGCTTCCCAGGCCCTTTGCGGGGCACCAGGGAGTGGGAAAGCAAGGCAGCAGGGTACCGGTGAGTGGGAAAGAGGTAGCGGGGGCGTCTTGGCCTGCTTGGTGGCTGCCCAGGCCCTTTGCGGGGCACCAGGGAGCAGGAAAGCAAGGCTGCAGGGGCTGGGGTCCTGCTTGGCAGCTCCCCAGACCCCTTGGCGGCACCGGGGAGTGAGAAAGGAAGGCAGCAGGGGATCGGTGAATGGGAAAGAGTCGGCGGCCTGCTTGGCAGCTCCCCAGGCCTTTTGGGGGGCACTGAGGAGTGGGAAAGCAAGCTCTTGGGGGATGGGGGCCTGCTTGGCAGACTGAGGCCATCATAGGACATCCACTGAAGGGTTCCAGACTGTGAGAGGGGGCTGGCTGGGCTGAGGGACCCCCACCCTCCCCCCGTGCACGAATTTCGTGCACCGGGCCTCTAGTATGTATATATATGTTTTGCTGACCTGACAAAAAAAGGTATAATTTTGATACATTCACACCAGACAGCTATTATTGTGTTGGCTGTTGTGATTTTTTATTTGATAATCTAAGGGAAAAGAGGTCGGTGCCCCTGACTAGATCGGCAGGTTAGGCAGAAATTTCATGTTTTAAAAATTCTTGCCACATACCCGTGTGCCCGCCATGACACATGGGTGGAAAATGACTGCCCTAAAGAAAAGTAACCTTATAACAACCAGCCTGATTTTTTGCCTAGTATAACTTCCTTGTTCCCGTTCCCTCTGACTATAAAGTCTTAAAAACCTGAATGGTTAAGCCTGGCTGGTGTGGCCCAGTGGTTGAGCATAGACCTGTGAACCAGGAGGTCATGGTTCGATTCCCTGGTTCCATACTTGGTTGGGGCACATACCCCAGGTTTGGGCTCCATCCCCAGTGTGGTGTGTGTAGGAGGCAGCCAATCAATGATTCACTCTCACCATTGATATTTCTCTCTCTCTCTCCCCCTCTTTGAAATCAATAAAATATATTAAGAAAATAACCTGTTTGTTTGTTATGAGAGAAGCTACATTGATTATCTTAGCCACCTCTGGCGGCACAGGTTTATTATTTTTTAAAAATAAATCAATAAATAACTTCTAAAAAGTACATAGTAGTTCTTTTGAATGAAAATTTTAGTTAATATTTGCTTATTTAATCCACATGTATTGAGCTATTACTAATGTCAGCCACCATAGTATATGCTTCAGAGAAAAGGCTCATTAAAGCACATAGGCTCTAAGTACTTTATAATGTAGCACAAGGGGCAGGTGGTGGGAAACAGATAAGTGCATACCTGATCACAATGCAAGGCTGCTATGATGAAGGTTACAAAAATCACATGTAATATTTGAGTCTGTTAGAGAAATAGATGATTTTCAGCTACGGGGAATCGGTCAGCTGTATCTGAGATCCTTCTAAAGCTTGGGTGGCCCTATCACGTCATGCTGACTCAATTGCATTCCAGATGTCAGTCAGGTTAAGGATATCCAGTGGGCACAGTAATTCAACATATTTCTATGCCTTTAGCATGTCAGGTAAAAGCCCTTTCAACATTTTCAAGATCCAAGGCAGAAAGACCACGGGAGAAAATAATGCTTGGGTATTTTTTTGTAATTTTAAAAAATGTAATATGATCTTTCTAAATCAGACATGCTCTTAAGGTATTTATTGGGTCCTAACTGGTTTAGTTCAGTGGATAGAGTGTTGGCCTGCAGACTGAAAGGTCCCAGGTTCGATTCCGGTCAAGGACATGTACCTTGGTTATGGGCACATACCCAGTAGGAGGTGTGCAGGAGGCAGCTGGTTGATGTTTCTCTCTCATTGATGTTTCTAACTATCTCTTTCCCTTCCTCTTTATAAAAAAAATCATTAAATTATATTTAAAAAAAGATATTTTTGGTTTGAAGTTCTCAAAGTATTTTGGAGGAGATTGAGGGAAGCATTTTTGGTAGAAATTTGGAAACTATATCATAGCTTTGATGGTATTTATGCAGTTGAAATATTCGTGAACTTTCAGAGAAGATACCAGATTCTCGGAAAAATTTCAGTTCAAAGGAAGTTGGCAAGGATTAAGGCACTTAGTAAGGGTAGAGAGGGGACAGGTCAGCTAGGTTGTATTTGGAAACCTTCATTAGTAGAAGAGCCAGCAGAGACAGGTAACTATGAAGAGACACAGGAGGCAAAGAAAAAGAGTGAAGGAAAGAATTATACCAAATGTGTGGGTTGAAATGACAAATGCAGAATGCAATGGAGTATAAATGAAATGAATAACATGATGGATGATCAAAGAGATTCATCAGATATGGAAACCACCCATCTATATTTCTTCATGTTCCCTTAATGCCAGTACATACATTTTCAAATTTCTGACATCTTTGTTGCATTTTCAGATGTCTGCTGTCTTTTTTAAATGCAAGATTGAGTCAACCAAAACTTTGACTTTACTTGTATAGGGTAGCAAATGACTAATTAGGTAACAGCTAGAAATTACTAAGAGAACAGAATAGTTTTAGTTAATTTGGTTAAGCAGCAAAATTATATTTTGTATCACATGGAACAGCGGTCGCCAATCTTTTGGACCTCATGGACCACTGGTTGGCAACCGCTGACATGGAGCATACCAAAATGTTATGACTGCATCTTTGTCTTACAGATTGCATTTCCACCTGGAAAACTATAGTTTAACCAGCTGCATCATGCCTTAAACACAGAGGCCGATTAATAAGTACCAGCTTGATCACCTGAATCATTCATATATTTGTTCAATAAGTACTGAGCACTAGTATGACCAGGCACTGTTCTAGGAACTGGCAACAGCTGAGTGAAAAAAACAGTATTTGATGAAGCCAGTATTCTAGTAAAGATGTTAAATTTGAAAAGGAACAAACAAAATACACACTATATAAATGTTAATAGTAAAGCAATATGAAAGAGTAAAACTGGGCAATGGTAAGAGTTAAATTTGAAGTGGAGGAGTCGATTCAAGTAGCAAGGTTAAGGAAAGTCTTTTTTATGAGGTTTATCTGAGCAAAGATCTAAGTGAAGTGATGGAGTTAAGCCATAACTAATGGAAGAAGAGTGAAAAGGGAGTGTACTTGGGATAGTTAAGTTCAGCCCAGGACAGAAAAAAATAACAGGGATGGGAGATAGAGTGGTGAGGAGGTATGCAGGTGTCTTCAGAGACGCACCAGGAGCTAGTGAAGACTTGTAGGACATGCTAAGATTTTTGATGTTGCATGAAATGTGATGGAAAGCCATTGCTGTGTACTGAGTGAGGGGAATGACATGACTGGGCTTACATTTGAATAGCATCATCCTGGCTGCTGTAGGAGATGGATCAAGGGTAAGAAGGAGGCTGACAGGAGGCTATTTTGATAGTGCTGGGACGCCATGATGGTGGTTTGAACTGGGATGGTAGGGGTGAAGCTAAATAGTAGTAGTGAATGTTGGAAGAAATTTTTTTAGTACACCGACTATATGATATGAAAAATTGAAGTATAGGATGACTCCACAGATTTTTGTTCAAGCAACTGGATAAATGAACACCTGGTTTACTGGCATAATAATGATGGGGAAACTAGCAAGTCTGGGTGTGTTGTTTGCTTTTCGACTGGGATAGTTTGCAATGACTGCTAGGTATCTAAGTAGAGCAGTCAAGGAGATAATGTGACATGTAAGTCTTGAGTTCAGTGGAGAGGTTAGAATAGGAGACATAAATGGTGGCCTTCTCTGCACATAGCACTATGTTATGTGTTAACACTGCTTCTGTTCTGCTGGACAACTGAGTTCACTCTGTATGGAGGACTCACAATACACAGATTGTGCTTTTCGATCCTCTTTAAAAATCATACCCTCCCACCCACACAACTTAATCTGTTGCTCTGTAACAGAGTTCTTAATTTCTTTCTTCTCAGTTATTTGAAAAACAACTGAGAATTCTATGTATTGTACTCGGTGGCCACAAGGACAAGTGCATGCACTGCAAAGGTGCCAAGTGAACAATTATGGAGCATCTGTACAGGCTAAACTTCATTGAATTGAAAAACAATTTTAAAGAGCTCCCTAGGCTAGCTTTCCCTTTGTGGAGGATGTAGCAAGGTCATTACATCTAATTTAGCACCGAGGTCATTCGGAAACCAATCTGACCCAATGTGGCTTGGATTGTTTTCTGTCTAACAACCTTGAAGTGACTCCAGGGGGACACCAACAGGATGCAGTCACTGGGGAAGTTCAAAGAGAATATACCATGGATATCTAGTAATGTCATTAAATAACTTTTGGGGACATAATTGCCTAGGCCCCTCCCTCCTTTCACCTATCCGTGGATTTCTCAAGAAAATCCAGGTTTTTAAAGGGTTTACACCTTCACATTGGAAGACCTCTTTTGGTGAAGGGTACATTTTGCTGTGTGTGTGTGTGTGTGTGTGTGTGTGTGTGTGTGTGTGTGGTAGAGGAAGGAGAGGCACATGGAATTGGAAACTTTTCAAGCATTTGTTGTATTGTTTATATCTTTCTGCTCACTTATATAGGTTGAAATGATGTGCCTTCTAGTATTTGCTCAAATTGATGAATCGCCATTCCCCCCATAGAAACATGGAGGAGACAAGAAACATCAGTTGGCTGCCTCCTGCATGCTCCCTACCGAGAATGGAGCCCACAACCCGGGTGTGTGCCCTGACCAGGAATCCAACCAGCAACCTCTTGGTGCATGGGATGATGCTCAACCTATCGAGCCACATTCACCAGGCCCCTCATTGTTTTTTGTGTTTTTTTTTAGTTGGTGGATGCACATCAGCTGTTGGATGGCTGCCAGTGCTTGTGGGTGCCCTATTCTTCATTCTATGTCAGTGTTTTATCATTTCTTCCACTTGGGTGCCAACTACTGAGTGTGGTTCATCTGTTCTGTGCCCCCATTATTCTCTATTTTTACAGCAGAGGATGAAGTCAGTTATGAAGGTGTTTTTCCTTGGTCCATTGAAGACTCACTGAGTTAATGGAAGATCATGAACAAATTTCTCTTTTCAGGGAGTGATGAACTCTGGAGTTCAAAGAATAATGTTTTTATGTGGTTACTCATCATATCAAGGAAAGTTAATTTTTTTCTTCCTAGAGATATTTTTTTCTAAAACAATCAGCTGAGAGGACACATCTAGCACTGTGGCTGTTGCCTCCTTTACCCATGTGACTTTGCTGGGTGAGTCATTCCGAATTGTTTATCCAGAATCCACAGCTTATATGCGGTCCTTCAAATAATAATGGACTTTGTTACTCCTGGTGGAAGCTTACTAGTCACAAACTTAATTATTTAGAGGATTTTTAAAAAAACCAATTTAGACACCTTTTATCCCACAAACTGAAGATCAAGGCTTATGATATTCCTAAGGCTTATGATATCATAAGACTGGCAATATACAGACTTGTGAAATGTCATTTTGACAGGTAATGACGGAAAATGAAAGCATATCTACAACCACATTTCTCCAATGTGATAAGTTCCTAGGGCATTCAGGGATTATTATTTTTAAAATGTGCTTGCTGCCTGCCACTTTGATACCAAAAATAAGCTAGTCTGAGGGGGCTAAGTGTTAGAGGACATTCCTGGCAACTATTTCGTCTGGGACCATTTGCGACAGATTTTGCGACTTCTTTTTTACTACTTTCTTCCTCTGTTTTCCAACCAAACCAATTTCTGTCAAAAGAGCTGGGGTATTAAAAAAAAAAAAAAAACAAATACACTTTTTACTGCCAAAATGCATAATGGAACAATTATTAATTTAAGCGGGTAGTTTATCTCAACCATTTCAGAACATCTGTTAACAGGAGTCAGCGCCATCAAACACATGTACTGCAATACTTTTGTAGGAAGCAGGAGAGAAGGTTGAGGGGTGGGGGAGTCATTATGTTTAAGCCAGAAAATCTGCAGTCAGGGAGCTCAAAAGTTCTTTGTTAATAGGCCTATGACCTTGAACAAGTTACTTTGCCTATCTGGGTCTTCAGCTGTTCCATGCAGCCAAAATGACTGTCCAATGCGAGTCTGTTGGGGCCAAGACCTTAAAAGTGTTTCACTGGTGAAAGGCATCATTGATTTGGGAGAGTCACACTGATAGACACACGGCAGCACACAAATCCAATGCTTTGTGACTTCACACTGTACCGATGTGCACACTAGTGGACGTGCACGGGTTTCATCTAGTTCCTTGCAGCTAAAGGAGTTTATTTTCAGAAAAGAACAGAAGGGGATGGGGCTCTGTGGGAAGGTGAGCCCCAGAGGAGTTTGGCGGAGTGGACTTGCAGAGAAACTGACTTTGGGGTGAGTAAAACCCAGATCCGAGGTTGCAGACACTTTAAGGGAGGAGAAGTGTCATTAGAGTCCTTTCCACAAGGATAACAGAACGTGGCACTAGGAGGAACCACTCCAGGGAATGACCCAAGATACTTACAATGTCACCAAGATATTTACAAACAAATCCGGATACTCACTGCAGCAGGGAGGGAGGCGAAGAGGACAGAGGGAGGACACAGGTTCCAGAGACTTCTGTTTTTAGGACTCTGGTGGCACAGTGAGCGTGCCCTTGAGGAAGAGGGCTGGGAGGGCAGGGAGCAGTCCACGGGAAGAGGCCATTACCGTTCCCGGTTCCACGCGACCAGGGTACCCGCCTCACGCGTCTCCACTCCCACGCGAGTCCCCAACTGGATCTCACCCCGCCCAGCGCCGCCGAGTCCCACTCGCCCACCCGGTAACGGTTTCTACGGCCTACGAGTACGACCCCTTTCCTCCCGGCTCTCGAGAGCCGCAGTGGCGCGCGGTTTGGAGAGGGGTAGTCCGCCCCGGAACCGACGTGAGCGCCCGGGGCGGGGTCGGTGGAGGGGACGGAGGGATCCCCCGCCCCCGAATTCAGGCGGGTCCTCACCGCACCTCACACCAAGGCCGGAACGCCCCCTCCGCTCCTCCTTACAAGCCCCACGCTAGGTCCCTCCTTAGGCCTCCCCGCCAGCCCACTCCTCCGCTCGCTGCTCCTCCCCCTCCGCCCCCGGTCCCTCCGCCCCCCGCGGTTCTCACGCGCAGCCGAATTCCGCGCGCCGCCTCCGTCAGAGCCGAGCCGGCGGCTCCACGGAGCAGCAGCCTCTGCCGCCACCGCCGGGCCCTCCGCTTCCCTTCCCCGTCCCGCCCCCGCCCCTGGAGCCCCAGTCCCCGTCCCCCACCCTCTCCATCCCTCCCTCCTCCTTCCCTCCCCCTCTGCTCTCCCTGCGGCTGCAGCCCCAGCCCGGCGCTCCAGCGGGGCTGCCGGGAGGGCGGCGGCGGCACCACCATGAGCTTTGAGGGCGGCCACGGCAGCAGTTGGTGCCGCGGGGCAGAGAGCGGGGGCGCCGAGCCACCTCCGTCGCCGCCGCCGCCACCACCACCGGAGGAACCGACATCAGTCCCCGCGCCCTCGCGCTATCTGCCGCTGCTGCCCGCGCCGCCTGCGTCCCCCGAGCGCCCCACGAAGCTCGACGAGCCGCCGGCGGGGGTGGTCCCGCGGCGCAGGGGCGCGGACGAGCTGCCGCCGCCGCCGCTGCCCCTGCCACCCGCGGGCCAGGAGGCGTCGGTGGCTGGCGACCCTGGGGAAGATCCGAGGCGCCTTCCAGAGGCGGCGGTCCCCGAAGCGGCGGCGGGGCAGGGCAGCCCTGGGGAGCCCGAGGCCAGCGCTGGCGGAGAGGGCGAGCGGCAGGGCGCCGGCGACCAGCCTGAGACGCGCTCGGTGTGTAGCAGCCGCAGCAGCAGCAGCGGCGGCGGCGGCGGCGGGGACCAGCGTGCCGGGCACCAGCACCAGCACCACCACCACCAGCCCATCTGCAAGATCTGCTTCCAGGGCGCTGAGCAGGTAGGGCCCGGCGGGACCCGGGGCAGCCGCGGTGCGGCTCGGGTGAGGAGGGTCTGTCTGGTCTCCGTCGTGGCGGCCGACCTTTCAGCACCACGGACAGCGCTCGCGTCTCGGTGGCACCACTGTGCGGCTGGTCTAGTCCCTGGACTGAGAGGTGTGTACTGTGTGTTCGCCTTTCCATTTCTGTGTAGGGAGATGAAAATGTCCCAGTTGACGAATACAGGGTTTCATTTGATGTGCACTTTTTCCCCCCTATCTGGTTTTGCAGTTACACATTCCTCAGGTGTTTTAGTGATACTGCCATAAGTAGCTTTCATTTACCAAATGGATGTTGGCTTATACATAAAAACAAACCTATGCCCTTTTTCTACAAATGTATCCTGAGGCAGATTGTCGTAGAATACAAACTGGGGTGAGTCATGTCAAAACCAGAAGGGCAGCGTCTTTCCTTCTTGCAAATTTTGGTGACTTCATCTCATGACGTGACAAGCGTATTACTCTTATACAGTAGGAGAAATAGGAATGTACTTTTGCCCCGTGAAAGAGAGGCTATTTAGACAACTACATACTTTATATTTTATTAGAATCAATTCTAAAATATAAACTCCATTAGAGGTGCATGCGAGTACTCGTGGATACATTGGGATAATATATTACTCTTACAAAATGTGTGGCCTGAGAAAACATTAGGTTTAATATTTTTAAAAGTAAGGAAATTGCATAAGAATATGAAGGCTTTCGGGAAATATAGTGCCCCAAGTCAATATTTATGATGCTACCTTTAGAAGAAAATAAAAGTATCATGCTATTGCAAGCTGCTTTCTGGGATGCCATGCATTTCTTTAGCAATGATTAAGAACAACTGCAGAGGAAATGCATCTGACCATTCACTTAAAAGTTATTAAAGAGAGTTAATAGTACAGCTTTCCCCTAGGAGTACTGGGAGCTACATCTTGCAGACAGTTTGTATGTTGGTAGAACATTTATGTCATAACTCTAAGCAATAACTTTGAAATAGTTTTAAGACTTTAGTTTCCTCCTCATCAGAGGTATAAAAATTTAATTTCATTTTCTAGGATAGAGTTTGATGATGACATCCTTCTGGGTAACTGGCTTTGAAAGAGAAGAAAGCAAGTGTTAGATTTTAAAAATAGAGACACAAATACAAATATTCACACTGAGCTGTTTTGTTTTCAGGGGGAGCTATTGAACCCCTGCCGATGTGACGGGTCAGTTCGATATACACATCAGCTGTGCCTGCTAAAGTGGATCAGTGAGAGGGGTTCCTGGACCTGTGAACTCTGCTGTTACAGATACCATGTCATAGCCATTAAAATGAAACAACCTTGCCAGGTAAACATTTTTTTTCCCTCTGAAATAATGTTGCTAAACATATGTGCACTTGAATGTAGCTATTACTAGGGTTATTTACATATGCTACTTAAAAACATTTTACACAAATCATGGTAAAAATCAAGATTTAGAATTTGTGGAGATGATCTTTGAGAATTCTGTGACATTTGTGTCTGAGAAACTCAAAATGCATTTTATCAAATGGTTTCCTTTATTAAGTTGTTATTTGTTGATGACATTGTACCCATCTGTGTTTCTGAAATGAAAAGTTGGTAAAATGTCTTAGATTCCAATTAAATCAATTTTATTTGTTAGACATGTTCACAATTTATTTTAGAAATACTTTGTCAATTTAAGCACTGAAAACCTGGATGAGCTCAAGTTATGTAAAACAAATGCAAGTAAAGCAGAACTTTACTAGCCTGGAAACTTTGTCCCCTTATTCAAAGAATAATGTATAGAACCTAGTCCTACTCTGAATCCTTTTTCCACGTCACTAGGCTGCCTTTTTCATATGAAGTTTTTTTTTTCCATAGTTAACTTTTGATTACTTGCAATCTTTGCTGTGGTCATCTATTTAGTAGATGCAGAAATATTCCCAGCAGTTACTCTCAATAATGCTACTGAAATGGTATATATTCTTAAACTTTTTTTGGGGTGTATTGTCAAATAATAGCACATGCCCATAAACCTGCAAATGCCCTTGGAAAAGCAAACTTCTTTTTTTATGATTATGATGGAACTTATTCAGTCCTTTGAAACACTGATATAAATAACATAAAATACAAAATAGTGAGGATGACATCTTAAACTAAAGCAGAATAGTGTGTAATTGATAAGACCTATAGTGACACAGGGCCAAAGTTAAACAGACATAGAAGAGTAGGGTTCAAAGCACAGAGACAAAAGAGGTAATGGAAGGGAAAGGAAGAGGGAATTGAAAAGTTAGGAAGGAAAGAAAATCATAAAATCTAATGTTCCATATTTCTATTTAAAATACCAAATTTAGCCTAGCCAGTGTTGCTCAGTGGTTGAACCACAAGGTCGTGGTTCGATTCCCTGTCAGGGCACATGCCCAGGTTGTGGTCTTGATCCCTAGTGTGGGATGTGCAGGAGGCAGCTGATCAATGATTTTCTCATATCATTGATGTTTCTCTCTCTCTCTCTCTCTCTCTCTCTCTCTCTCTCTCTCTCTCTTTCTCTCTCTCTCTCTTCCTCTCTGATATAAATAAAAACATATTTAAAAATATTAAATTTAGTTCGTATTGAGCAGTATAAAATAGGTGAAATTGTTATTATTTGCAGAAGAAATTGGAAAGCTGAATTACTACTGCATTAGTAATTTAAATTTCATAGTTTTTAATTTATGTATCCTTCCCATAATTTGCAATTAATTTGCATCTTTGATTGTCACCAGTTAAGGCATGATTATCAGGCATGAAATGAAAATATCATTTTTTTTTCAAGCTGACTTAAGGCTTATAAGTAATTTGAAAAGAAAAAGAATAACTAATGTGGATGAGTGATGTTATCATGCTGAAGATAGACATGAACCTGACACATTTTCCCAGAACTTCTAATTGATTGAGCTCTTTGGGTATAAATTTATGGATCCATCATAGTTGTCTTGAAAAACAGATGGAACCATGTCCAAAGGTCAGACAGAATATGAGTAGTATAATTGAATCTATAATAATTTTGTGAAGTAATATGTGGAAATGACAAATAGAGAGCTTTGGAGCTCTAGTGAAAAATCTCATGAAAAGTGCTATAGTTGCATGTTCAAGAGCTGAGAGAGAATACCAATATTTTAAAAGCTTAAACTTACCCTACTGTGTATTAATTCATTTCGGATGATTACTTTTGAAGAAAGTAGTTATAGATCCTTGATAGGATTTTAAACTGTAAAAGAGACAATGTGCTGGGGCAAAAATACAATTTAATAATTCTAATCCTATAGTGAAGTGAAGTAATTACAACTATATTTCGCTTATTTAAGAAACACTTACTAACTACTTTAACAAAAGCAATTTTCCAGAGTATGTATATGATATGGCCAAAAAATCCAAACAAAACAGTTAAAGGCCAAAACAATAAATTAATCTAGTTTTAAGGATTAATTTTATGACCTATGTAAATACTACCATGATCTATAAGCTGATCTTTTATTTTAGTGACCTAGAAAATAATATTTAAAAACAAAGTTGATATGAGTGTGATGATAGCTTAGGTCATGCCAGAGGAAATAGCTTTCCAGGACTGCAGGGTATGTATGTAAAGCTCAATCCTCTTAGTGGACAGAAATCAGTTATAAAGTTCCCAAAGTGTGGATCCTTATACCTGGGAGTAGTTTATCCTCAATGAAGTTTGAATAATTGCCAGACATTTCTGTTATGAATGAGCCATAAATGGAGCATTTACTCTGATTTTTTGGTTTTCTCCTGTGCTGCTGTGAGGTCAGTTAGCTTTAGCATTTATCACAGTCACTGTGGTATGACAGACATCGAATAAGCAGCATGTTGTGACCCTCACCCTCACTTTCCACATCCTTCTGTCCCAAGTATAGAGTCCTCACATAGTTGTGAGCGGGTGTTTGCTTGGACATAAAGCTGACTAGAGAATAAATAATAAGAGAGAACATTTTCTGAGTTCTTACTCTGTGCCAGGCACTGTTCTAAGTGCTCTGCATGTATGTATCAATATTGATATTTAATCTTCATAATAAACCTAAGAGATAGGGAATATTACTATCTCTAGTTCACAAAGGCAAACTGAAGCACAGAAAAGTAAAGTACCTTAGACTTGATACTTATCTAGTAAAAGGTAAAATCAGGACTCAAACTTAGTCTGGTTCCTAGGTCCATGGTCTTAGCCACCATGCTTTACACCGGAAAGGGTTCTCAACTCCATCGTAGCCAACTTCACGTTTTTGAGTCAAGCAGCAACTGGTTTCAGCCTGGTCTCTAAGATGGTCTAGAAAGGCATTGGCTAGCTATTGCTGCATAACAAACCATCTCAAAATAATTAGTGGGATAAACAACTATCATTTATTGCCGCTTAAAGAGTTTGGGTGGATTGAGGTCAGCTGGGAGGTTCTGCACATGTGGCATCAGTCTGGAGCTGACTTCAGCCAGAGGTCTGACTGGATGGAGACATCCAGGAGGGCTTACTTGTTTCACTCATTCTTGGTGCTGGTGGTTGGCTGGGGAGCTCAGTTGAGGCTGTCAACTAGTGCTTCAGTTCTCTTCCTATGTGACTTGGACATCTCACAATATTGGGTTAGATTCCAAGAAAGCATAAGTCACAGATATTAAGGCCCAATCTTGGGAGTGACTGTTTCATGTCTCTGCCTTCTCAGTTATAAATTAGTTCTGAAAGTACTTGAGGATATTGGTCTAGCACTGCTGAGGGAGTCAACCTTTCATTCATTTTTCTAAACCTTCTCTGTTTCTGCCCTGGGAGAGAAATTATGGTGGGTGTCTGCTGACCAGTCTGGACCAAATGGTAAGTAAACAGAGCCATTTCAGAAGCTAGCTCCTGTGGTAAATTAGAAAGAAAAAAAAAGCAAGCCACAGGACCAACTCAGACTCAAGAGAAGGGGAAATGGACTCTACCTCTGGGGTCTGCCCTTTTTAAAGAAGAGAACCTATCCTTAATTTACCATAGGAGCTAGCTTCTGAAATGGCTCTGTTTACTTACCCTGGTCTCTGCATTTGGTCCAGACTGGTCAGCAGGCACCCACCATAATTTCTCTCCCAGGGCAGAAACAGAGAAGGTTTGGAAAAATGAGTGAAAGGTTGACTCCCTCAGCAGTGCTAGACCAATATCCTCAAGTACTTTCAGAAGTGATTATTATCATGCTGTGCTCCCTGGTGTGCAGAGGAACCTGGGGACAGGAGGGAAAGGAGCAGTTAGCTAGGAAGCAGGTGTTTGTGAGGGAAATATGCTGCCATGAGTCTACAGCCTTAGTTTCACTTGTTTTCCTCATTGAGATTAGAAGTCTTTGAATATTTGGGCCTAAACTTCCCCATTTCATGGGATTTCAGTGATGCTTAACAACATGACCCAATAGAAAACTGATTTATCTTTTATAACGTTTTTAAACGTTAATTGCTGTATCACTAACAGTAGAAGTTAATTAAGACATTTGAAGTAATTAACATGCGTTCACCCTCCTACCTACTTCTAGAATGTATTTTATTGATTAACATAGTCAAGATGATGCATTAATATTAATGTACAAGTAAAAACCAATTCTGTTTTGAATCTCATAGTATGGCATAAAATTTGTAAAATGTAAGAACACATAAATCAAATATATATTTTAGATGTGACCTAGTAAGCTAATTAAGCTATATTCAAGTTTGTGAAGGCTTTCAATATTTTGTCAAGAAATACAGGTGCTTGAAGAGATAATATTTACTAGATAAAGTATTGTATGGGAAACTTCAAACTTGCTGTGAGAAATGAACTGTATTTCCTAAACATAGAAAATACAATGTAAGTGGATGGTAAGAGCTATGTTATCTTGGACAAGTTACTTTAACTCTTTGTGCCTCAGTTAATTAATCTTCAGAAGATAATAGCATAGCACCTATTTTATACATTATTTTGAGAATGAAATACATAAACATATGTCAAATGCTTGGAACAGTGCCTGGCCCATTTTAATGTTGGATTATTATTCCATGTCCAAACCGATGGGGACCTTCAGTTGCTCTCTGCGACGATGCTCACCAGTCCCTGTGGTTTTCTTCAGGCTCGTGTCACCTAAGTGAAGTTAATGACTCCTCTTTTCATTTCACTCTTAATCCCTGGATTTCCCCCCCCCCCTTCTCCTGTAAGAACCCATCTAAGTTTTGGGCCACACTTGTTACTGTAAACAATGAATGAAGCCGCATTTTAAAAATCAGGTGTCATGAGATATACCGATCTCAGCACAGCGGATTGTATTTACTCTCCAGATGTCCCTCCCTGTGGATCTCTGCTGCAGGTATGAGATGCTTTTATATGTGGCCAAGCACAGGGCAGTGCTATTCAGTGTGCTCAAGCAGCTGTGGTATGTCTACACTTTGGCAGAGGTCCCTGGGGGTAGCGATGAAGGGGCACAGGCAGGTGACCAAGCATCAGTCCTGAATAGTGGCGTCCATCATGTTTCCTTCCTCCTCCTTTGTTGCTCAGAGCGCCAGAGGAAAGGGCTGGGAAGGGACTTGCCTGGGAAGGGATGGAGGCTTTCAAGTAGGCCATGTACCTTTGCAGAGATTAGGCCCCTGGCCATTTTTACTAACCTCTAACATTTTCATTAGCCTTCTAACTGCTTTTCCTTTGAACGCTTATCATGTGCGGTCAGCAGCAGGTCTCATAGCACTGAGAATGACAAGAGAGTCTTCTAGGAAGGAGAGTAACTTGAGAGTCCTTTTCATTTTTTCCCATATTCTGAAAGCCCTGGGATTCATCGTGACAGTTTTGAATGAGAGAGGAAGTTGGCACCAGGTAGGCTCATCTTGGCAAAGGTTCTAAGATGCAGCTTCTGGATGTAGCTGTAAAGTCTTTATAGAACTTTAATTAGCTTCTCGAGGACCCTGGCATCATTATTTTCCTAATAGGGCTCTGTCATG
Source organism: Murina feae (assembly GCA_004026665.1). NCBI lineage: Eukaryota > Metazoa > Chordata > Mammalia > Chiroptera > Vespertilionidae > Murina > Murina feae. Next base: position 23,691 of record PVJC01019373.1, read on the forward strand.
AAAGGGGTATTTTCACCTTCAGGAGTGATTAAGTTGTTCTCATGACGGAGCTGATGCACTGGGAGAAGCTGACAAATTACCCCTGAAAATCGACAATGATTAGAAAATGTATTAAGAAAACATCAGAGCATGAACCTTGTCAGTATTGCATGCTGTCATTTGCAAAACTTCAAGGCATTTGCATTTTACGGATTAAAATGCCTGCGTGCATACAACCTGGCCGACACAGCGAGCCGCCGCCTTTCCTTTTTCTGTTACCAACATTCTCTGTGGGTTTAATAGCAAATGGCAAGCTGAGAGGAAGCTTTCCACTGCCATGTCTGAACAACTGAGAAACAATGTTAAATGAAATATTTAAGTGCATATACTAGCAGATTTTATGGTATTTGAAATGTCAAAATAAAGGACATATCATAAGGCAGTTCGCTTGCCTTTAAAAGTATCTGTTTTCATTTGCTTACTAATTTTTAAAACATAAATGTTCATTTTAGTCACTAGAGAGATTAATGATTCTCTGCTGAATAAAATATGGAAATTATTCTCTGCCTACTACTTCTAGCTGTCTTATTGATTGTATAGGCCACATGATTTTACAGTTTGTCTCAAAGTCAGATGGTTCTGAGATGGTATTAAAAAGAATGGGAGTCACCCTGACTGGTTTTGCTCAGTGTGTAGAGTGTCGGCCTGCAGACTGAAGGGTCCCAGGTTCGAATCCGGCCAAGGGCATGTATCCTGGTTGTGGGCACATCCCCAGTAGGGGGTGTGCAGGACGCAGCTGATGGATGTTTCTCTCTCACTGATGTTTCTAACTCTCTATCCCTCTCCCTTCCTCTCTGTAAAAAAATCAATAAAATATATTAAAAAAAAGAGTGGGGAGTCCATGTAGGGCTTTGTGTGTGCGTTTACACTTTAGAGGAAGAGGATTGGGATGATGTCCCATTGGATGATACTCTCTAGAACTTTCTTCTCCATGTGTATCTGCTTTACCACGTGTATCTGCTTTCCTAGCTCTTTTTGGTGCATGTCCTTTTGGTACCTTTCTCTTTGCTCATTTGGTTCCTTCACTCAGCTGCCTGTAGGAGGAAGAATTCCTTCCTGGGAGAGCTGGGCAGGCTTATTGGTCAAAGAAGCCAGAGGGGTAAGATTTGAGAGTGATTGGGCAGAGGAGCCTTGTTGTGGCTCCAAAAGATTGTCATCTGATAACATTTGTCTTGTTATTTAAACCAGAGGTCAGCAAATCTTTTCTCTGGGTAGTAAATATTTTAGGTTTTAAGGGCCACCGTAACCGCTGTCCCAGTAGAAAAGCAGTAATAGGCATTATATAAATGAATGACATGGTTGTGTTCCAATAAAACTTTAATTGTACACCTGACTTTGAATTTCGCATGACCTCGGTGCCTCAGGAACTAGAGTCCTCCCTTTGCGTCCCCCTTCCCCAACCTGTTAACATTTAAAAGCTGCTGGGCAACACGAAAACAGGTGGTGAGCTGGATTTGGCCCACCTGGATTTGGTGGTTATTTGCCAACCTCTGATTTAAACAACTGGCATATTGATATGGACGTAGGTGCTTTCTAACCTCTTAGAAAGCTCAGTGAGTGAAGTGTTTTACAATTTTCATATGTTTCTTTGTAATTGTCAGTGAAGTCATTATAAGCTTATATCATTCACAAAATGGTGATATTGTAGCTCTATAACAACATGCTCTTAACTCCTTAATATTAAATATTAACACCAGTGTGTCTTCTAAATAGTTTTGTGATTGTCTCAGTCTGAAATCTGAAATTTCCAGTAGTTTCAGTTGTCAGAAGCAGAAGGCAGGGACATCTCGGAGTAAGCCCTCGGTGTCCCCGGAACAGGCCACCCTCTCATTTCGGTGGGTTTGGGGATGCATTTAAGCAGGTGCTACCAGGCTCTCTGCAGCCCAGCAGGTGTTCTTAGAGTATCTTTTTTCAAATGTGTCAAAATGGTACTATTTTAGTTTTCTTGAGATTTTCAGGTTTGCCTTGTAGGAGGCAAGCATAGTAGTGAGTGGGACAGATTTTAGAACAAATTACGTAATGCAGGTCAGGATAGCTTGAGATTCACTTTCTTGGTCACTTTGTGAGGATTTAGTGAACCTTTGTGGTGTGAATGCATGAATGAATGTTTTCATAAGGCAGGAAGAATCAAGGGGATCATGTCCCTATTTCTGCAGTGAAGAAAAAGACTTAAGGAAATCAAGTTGGATTAATTGCGCAGACATCTACTGGCTGTCAATTTTCAACTTACTCCTAAGTGGATCTAATAATGCTATTGTGATTCTGCCTGGGCAAATATATTTGGTTCTTAGGCCACAGGACAAAAGCCTTAAGAGTGGAACATATTTTTAATAACCTAGAATTAAAAAACATAAGTTTCCAGTGAGACATATCTGCTCCTTTCAAACAATAAAATGTCAGTGGATGTGAAATTACCCGCATGTGACACGCTTGCTGTCTTGAGGTTGTCACTGGTTGAAGGGTTTCATTTAGTGCTTGTTCATAGAATTCAGATAATTTGTTGGAACTTTTACTGTATGATTACGGGTATAGATGATATGCTAAGAATGTCTACTGGGAATCATTTTTTTGGTGTGAAATCTGCCACCTGGCTGAGAACAAGGTGATGTGTTTTCTTGATGAGTGGTTTGTTTGTACAGTTGTAACATAACTTCAGACATGATTCTCCACTGGCGAATGCAATATTCCAGCCCACAGAGATGCAGCCAGAGAACAGACTATTTCCTCCTTGCTCATTTCCTGCTTTGCCTTGGCCTGTGGTTTTGCTGTGATGAGACTGATATTTACGGAAAAGGTTGGAACAAAAGAAACTCGGCTTCTATCTATTTTCGGACCTTCTAAGAGTAGAATAGGATGACTCTCAGAGCCAAGCAAGAGTACTTCCAACCTTTCTGAGTGGCAGGGAGTGGACTGATGAGGAAATAATCACCTACAATTATGAGTAAATGGATGGCTGACACTGAGGACGCAGCCAAGAAAAACGGCATGTGACTTGTGCTTTCTGTCTCCTTGGATATTTGACAGCGTCTTCCCTGTGAGCATAAGTCATGGTTCAATAGCTGTTCTATGTGATTTACCACATGAAATCCCACAGAAGTAGAGGTGGACTGGGAGCAGTCACGTGAGAAGACGTGAAGAAACCTGGAAGCATTACTACCTGGACAAAGTCAATAAGAGAAGTTAGTGGGGAGACATTTTTTAAAAATATATTTTATTGATTTTTTTACAGAGAGGAAGGGATGGGGATAGAGAGTTAGAAACATGGATGAGAGAGAAACATGGATTAGCCGCCTCCCGCACACCCCCTACTGGGGATGTGCCCGCAACCAAGGTACATGCCCTTGACCGGATTCGAACCTCGGACCCTTGAGTCCACAGGCTGACGCTCTATCCACTGAGCCAAACTGGTTAGGGCGGGAGACATTTCTTATTCCATCCTTACTTTAGGTGCGGCGTGTTCTGAAAATTACCATCTAAAAACCTGCTCTTTCTCCAGTTTTTATCTCTTTGAAATAGTCCATTGTGACTGATGACACCTGGGCCATGTCTCTTTATCTTAGAAACAGAGTTCCATGGCCTTAATGTGCCTTTTAATTTTGTTTCTCATATTGGTATGCTAATTATGCACAAGTGGCCAAGGCTTAATTTGGGCACAGGAGGCCCTCCCCATGTGCGTGTAGCTCTTATTATAGGAGCCCTCTCCTCCTCCAGCACTCCTTTGTTATATATGGACTTGCAGTTGTGCCATGACTCATTTGTGTCATGACTCCGAGTCACAGGATAGTTCACATAAACAAGGAACTATTTCAAGAACTGTACATGCCTTGGTTTGTTCAGCCCATTAAAAAAAAGGTGTTAAAAAGCACAACCTCTCTCACAACTATCAGTGGATTTTACTTAATTTGTGTGGAATAACATTCCAGAAACCACATGAAATCGTTTTGCTTTTTTTCTCTGCCTCCAATCCCCCATATTAATTTCTTTTCTATGTTACATTTGCAGATTTTTGACACAAATATGCATGTAAATGCCCTCTATTAATTTGAAGGGAAAATATAAAAAAACATAGAATAGAAAAGAGCACAGGATTTGCCAGGCATGTATTGGGCATTCTGTAAGTAGTTGTTTTATCCTCTCCCTTCCATCTCTTCCTTGTCTTGACAACATCGCACCCTTATTTTTGGGGGGATGGGCAAGCAGATGGGAGGTTTCCAGGAGGAACCCTGAGTCCTTTGGAAAGAAAGTAACAATAAAGGGTGATCATCTTTACCTACATTGTGTTCTCAAGGACCCAGCATGCCCAAGCTCAAATCTGGAAGTGGAAGGAAAATCTCAAATGCAAAACCATCTTTCATTGCTCTCTCAAATTGTCTTTCTTCACCTTTCATGGTAGACTTTGGGTCATACGGCCATTGCTTCTATTAAAGTTATTTCACATATAGACAAGACTTTCCAGCAATTTGAGAAGTACTAGTAGGAAGTAGAAATATGTGAAACCAACAAGAGTAGAACCAATTTTGCCAAAATTTGTTGGGTAGCTTTGGGTGACACATGGTTTGTAGGCAATAGGGGTAGAATTTGAAACCTTTATGAGTAGTTTAGTGAAACATGTAAGAATGGGGGATGAGTCTCCCTACCTCCTGTCTTTCTGTTCTCTCTCTTCTGCACCCTACTACCACTAAAGGTAGTATTGGTAGCAGAAAAGGAAATTTGAGAGAGAGAGATATTGCTTCATTTTGGACACGATTAAAGCTCCCCTAGAATAAACTTTTGGAGAAAAATACTAACCATTCTTTGAATTACCTGTGGGGAAAATTTCATTGCTGAGTGATGATGAATGCATGGAGATGGATAACATAATGGCATAGTGATGGATTAATATGTGTTTATTTTTGGTCTAGAAAATTATTTTCCTCATGTCAAGGGGTAGTCACACAATATTTTATCTTTGTTTTTCAACTGTGAATTATATAACCAATACTTTCTTATTGGTTATTTCTTTTTACTCATTGAACAAATTTACCAGTACTATTTAACAGACACTGTTCTAGAAACTATAGCTATAGAGTTAGTTAAAAGGGGACCTTTGCTTCTAAGTTTAAATTGTTGACAGTGAGGGTCAGGTAGTAAACAAGTAGATTGTGTTAATAACTGGGTGATTAACAAAGGATATGCTAGAATGAACCATGTGATATTGGATCAGAGTTGTGAAACATCAGTGTTTTTCTTAGTATAGATACAAATAGTTACATAAAAATATTTATAGAGATGTGCTTATGCATGGGTTAGTATACAAACATCCATTTCTTAAGGCCTTAGAGTGACACTCCAGTAATAAAAAGCTCACCTAGCACCAGATTTTGGAACATATCCTCTGAAGATAAGGAGAGACTACTGTAAAAGAATTAGTAAATTAATTAGTCATAAGTCCTAAGAAAAAACATTAGACAGAAAAGGGGACAGGAAATGTCAAGAAAGGTGGAGACATTTTTAGATTAGGGTGGTTGAGTAAGGCTGGCAATGCATGATCTTTGACATTGGCAGAAATTATTCATCTGTGACTTTTTAGAAATAGGGTATGTTGGTGAATGTTTACCATGATTGGTTTTCCCACTGAAGTACATTTCATTCCAAGTTTTCTGTTAGTGAACTGGAGAGGTCACTATTGACAGCCTACAGTTTTATAATTTGCTTCAATATATTAAATGTCTCAACAGGGGGCCCAATTTCCTTGACCCATTTGTATACCCTGGATATTATTGTGAGTATTCAAGACATTGGTTTTTAAGAATTTAGTCAGACAGACTAAGGGAAAAAGACTAGAGAAAATGTATTCTAGATTCTAAGAATGACAGATGCTCAATTTGTTCTTCCTGAGTTATTTAAATTATTTATGTTGCCACGTTCACTGTTCAATCTACAGAATTATCAAGAGGTTCAGGTTGAAATAAAAGCCATCACATATGAGAAATGTGGCCTATTTTGGATTTTAATTAGTTTTATATTGATTTTTATTAATATACTAATAATAAAACAAGTAGAAAACTAATATTGGCCTTATTTTTTTCTTGGACAAGTACATTTTTACTTCTGTTAAAAAACACATTTTACGAGATGGATTGTTTTTAAGAGAAGCTCTATCATCTTACTGGATATCATCTAGGAAACTTGGCTATTTGGAGAATGAATGTTTCAGGCTGTAATTTTCAAGATAATGTAATTGGTCTTGTACATGACATGGCCACTATGAAAGTCATGCAATGACTTACAGAGGGGAAATGACTTTTTATGTTGCTCCCAGAGCTGTAGAAATTGACATTTGGACTTCCAACATCTATTTGAAATAAATGACTTCCATTAATCAGTGCACTGAGATGCTGGGCAGCCCATCTTTTTTGCATCTCCATCATTGATAGAGAATATGAACACAAAAGAAATTTTAAAGGGTGAAGAGGACTCCTTCCTTCTCTCAGAAAACATTAAATAACTAGTGGCCCGGTGCACGAAATTCATTCCTGGAGAGGGTGTCTCCCTCAGCCTGGCCTGCACCCTTTCCAATCTG
>PVJC01019374.1:0-30296 GCA_004026665.1 Murina feae
TCCTCCTACTGCAAAGAGCTCCTGAAGCTAAGCCATTTCTGAGTTCTGTCCCTAGCTTTATCCCTGGTACTATTTGGCCAGTTCTTAGAATGGATTTTGATAGTTTTTACGTCAGGAAAATGTTGTCACACTGGCCTCTTGCACATTTAGCAAGGCTATTGGAAGACTCACGGTTTGTAAATTATTTAAAATAACTGCGTCAAAAATATTCTTATTTATATCTCAGGGTCTTAAATTTTAAGACCTCTGCACATTTACAAAGTCTCTATAGTAACTGAATGAAATTCTGATGTTGGACCCTGTGATACTTAAAATAAGCTAATCTTAGAAAGAAAAGTCCATTTGCATGAAATAAATAAATAAAGCACACTTCTTTCTACATCGATTTCCACATTAGTTGGGTGAACATTTACAGCAAGCCTGCTTTGTGTCAGAGCCTTGGAGCGCTAGGTGTTGAAGAAATAACTTTGAGAATCTGACTTGAAAGAGCCACAGAAAAACTGGAATTAAGCCAAGGGTTGTACCCAGTTTTACTTTTAACATATCAGGAGATAAAGGGCTTATTTTATAGGGAAACGTGTAGGGTTCCAACTTTTATTTTAATAACTTACAAAAGTTTATGACTAATAAATTGTACGTGCCAGTTGTCAACTTTTTGGCCAAAAACCATGTCTCCTTACAGTTTTCAGTCCCCTTGTCCGCCCCACAGCTGCTCTCTGCCTTCAGTTTATCTTGTATTTCCCTTCTCTTCACTTTTTTTGTCAACCACTAGACCCATTCTCCTTACGAAGTTGTCCTTCTCTCTACCCTCTTCCTTCCAGCAGACAAGGTGAGCACAACTGCAGCACAAAATGGGCTTCCGAGTACATTTTGATTTGCAGGAAGGGTTCCAAAGCTAATAGAGTGTAACAAAACTCATCCAATTTAAAGTGTGCGTGTGTGTGTGTGTGTGTGTGTGTGTTGTTGGCGAGGAGTGGGCATAGTATTAGGAGGCGTCAGAGAATAAAACTAAATTCTGAGTTCTGGAGGCTCTGTGCTGGATGTTTTCTATCTATTAACTTCTCTTTTATAAATGAGCCAACTATGGTCTTAAGAGGTTGCATTACAATAAGGAGTCAACTCTGTTTTCTGACTTCACATCAGGAGTCAGTACTTCTTCTGCTGCTTGATGACAAAGTCTTTGAATATCTGTGAGTAATTTTTAGGGGAAAACTGAATATCAGAGGTTTAGTCAAATCTAAACTAACTCAGAGTCTCAAATATAATTTGTGGTCCTTTGGTTTGTCCTTAGCACCGTGTGCTAAGGTGAGGACCAGGGTTATAGGTCTCCTAGGGCAATCAGCCATATAATTCTGGACTCCTCTGGGTCATGTTCATCTTTACCTAAGTCATCTTTTCCTCTTAGAGAATTTAGAGTTATTGTTTAGTCACAAAAAATGAGTATTCTTACCTACTATACAAGATTTGTTTTTTTCCTGTCAGTCTTGAATGCCACCATGGGTAAATGCTGCCATTGTAGAGAAGTTGTAATACTTTTAGTTTCAATAGTCTGTGTGGAAAACACCCTGGTTTGGTGAAAATACATTTGTGGGACTAGTAACAAAGGCATACGTGATGTTCAGTACTGCTCCATTGTTCTTACATTTTCAATAACATTTGTTTTTCAGATATAATATATTAAGAGCAGTTTTAGGTTCATAGAAAAATTGAGAAGAAGGCACAGAGATTCCCTTGTCTTCCTCTTCCCACCCCACATGTACAGCCTCTCCATCATCAACGTCCCCCACCAGAGTGGTACATATGTTACAGTTGATGAACCTACATCAATTACCACATGCTTATCACCCAAAGTCTTTATTTTACATTAGGGTTCACTCCTGGTGTTGTACATTCTATAGTTTGGAGAAATGTATGGTGCTATGTATCTGCCATGTAGTATACTTGGTAGTAGTTTTACTTCCCTAAAAACCCGCTATACTCTGCCTGTTCATCGCCCCCCCCCCTGAGTCCCTGGAAACCCCTGATATTTTTATGGTGTTCATAGTTCTGCCTTTACCAGAATGTCATATAGTTGGAACCGTATAGTCTGTAGCTTTTTCAGATTGGCTTCTTTCACTTAGCAATGTGCATTTAAGGTTGTTCCATGTTTCTTTATGGTTTGATAGCACATTTTCTTTTCTTTTTGAGGATTTATAACAAAATGTTATTGGTATTTCATATTGGTGTTTACATTAACTGGCTTCTTATGAGTACCAATTAGTCTTGGACAGCAAGTGCGTTCTTTGGCTAAATTTTACACTGAATTTACTGAATTTGCTTGTCGAACAGATAGTGCATTTCTTTTTAACACTGAATAATGTTTCGTTGTCTGGGTATACCACAGCTCATTTACCCACTCACAATAACATTTGTTTTAATTTAATTATTACCTAAGAAACACATTTGTTGAAAAAGTTTCAAAAAATTTAGGTAGCACAAAGAAGAAAGTAAAAGTCACTTTAAACTCAATACCAAAAATAACCCCAAGTAATATTTTTATGTATTTCCTTGTAGTATTTGTCATAAGTGCATATTTGTGTGTATGCATGTATATTCATACATATTTATTATTTGATAAATTTCAGCTCATGGCTTCTAAACTGATTTTATTTTTTAATTATTAGAAGGAATTGGGCTATATCCTAATTCTTAATCTGAAAATGGTAAATCTTCTATTTGGTAAAGGTAAACATTTTGAAAATCAGTTTATGAAAATTAGTATAAAATTTCCTATCTTAGTTTTTAAGAAATATCATAGCCTACAGGGTGACTTATTTTTTGGTATCAGAATATAACTTACGATTGATTGTACATTCTCCTCCTTGTGTTTCTTTTTGTTTCTTTCCCCTTTCTTCTTTATTCTGCTTTGTAGCTGCTCGTGTGATGTCTGGTATGCTAAATGCCCAAGTATATGTTGTGTTGGGTGCCTTAATCATGCTTTGAGGGTGCTGTGGGTCTTTTCTTCCAACCTCTTTGAGGCCCCATCTCCACATGTCCTCCTTTGGAGTAGTTTTGTGTGCCTTAGCTTAGAATTTGCAGGTCTGCCTTTGAGAAAACTATCATATTCTATATTTGTGTAGTTTATAAAATTTGTTTACTTTGTTGATTTCACAATAACCCTGTGAAATGGGCAGAAAAGATTCCATTTTGCAAGTGAGGAAGAAGTCTTGAGAAGGTAAGGGGCTTGCCCAGCATCACACATCTCTGTCGAACAATTCATACTTACAAATGGTTTAGTATGACTCAAACCAAATACAAGAAGAGAAAAGGTTCCAGATGAGGATTTAAAGGAAAGTAAGGAAAATATTCCTGGAGCCAAAATAATTTCAGGTTACTCTAACTAGAAAAGCTAACTAATTTTTATATACATTTTGTGTGTGTGTGCATTGTGTGTGTGTGTGTGTTTGTTTTTTGGCAAAATTAGTAGGAATCAAGTACACGTGAAGAAAAAAATTTAGGTCAATTAACATAGAAAAAAAGATGTAAGAAAAAAAGATTGTCTCTTTAATGTAGCTGCTCGTCATTACCAGGAATGCAAAGAAAAGGTAGTTTTCACTTTTCCCAACATGAAAAGGCTGTGGACCAGCAATAGCTGAATCAGTGGGCAGAGTAGTTCTTTCTGGTCCATCTCCATTGGAGTCAGTAGAAGGAAGATTCAAGAAGGAAGATGCCTATTTCTGGAGTTCTAGAAACATAAAAGATGACAGAAAGTAGATTCAAGATTCTTAAAGAATCCTGAAATCTAAAATACCTCCTCAGTTCATAAGGATATCTGGAAAATAAGAAGCATCTTGTTCAGCAGATACCTTGTTTTTTAAGCTGCTTAGTCTACTTGGAAATGTAATCTGAATTACTATTATTTTTATTCAAAACTTGTGAAAAGGAAACCAGCCTTTCCTGTCTGACTTCTAATGCTGGGAGGAGAGGGTGGAGGGAGGACCAAGTGAAGTAGAAAAAAAGAAGCAACAACTCTGTGGGGAGTCTGCCCAACAGAACAAGGCAGAAGAAAGAAACCAGGGCAATGGTGACTTGGCTGAGGAGGGTCTGTGACCCAGAGGAAAAACTAGAGGCTCCGTCAGCCATTGGGGTCAAAAGCTCTGAAAAGTCTGCAGAGGTGATTCTAAAGTGCGTTCTTCCCTGTTTATAAGACAAGAGGCTTACAGGCATAGACTAGGACAAATGGAGAAGCCCAGAGTACATGGGGGCTCAACAGAGGCAATGATGTGTTCTGGGGTAGGAAATTAAAGCAACTTATAGGAGATGCAGAGTATTCGTTAAGCATCTTAATGTCTTGATGAAACTAGAGTTCATATTTCACTTTTGTAACAATGAAAAAAATCAGAAATACTGGGTCACTAAGGAACCAACTATGATTACTTAAATAAATTATACATTTATTCAGTGCCAAAAGGTGTTAACTGGCAAGTACAGCATGACCTTCTTTGGTTTCTAATCCTTCTTACCCTGTAAATAAATTAAGTCAACAAAAATAATTTCATGATTTTTTTCTCTCTCTGGTATAAAATTTCCATTAAAAATACTTGAATAACAGACTGCTAACAGAATATTCCAGTTAGCTCAAGGAACCTGTCAGGTTCCACATATTCATCTTATAAATAAAATTATAGGTTGTAATCTGTGTCAGGAGAGAGAAATTTATTTTTAAAAACTAGAGGCCCAGTGCACAAAATTTGTGCATGCCTTGGGGGGGGGGTGGTGGTTTCCCTCAGCCAGGCCTGTGCCCTCTCACAGTCCAGGGCGTTAGTCAGACATCCTTAGCACTCTCGCCACTGCCACTGCGCTCAGCAGCCGTAAGCCCGTGGGAGTGCACTAACCACCAGGGGGCAGCTCCTGCATTGAGTGTCTGTCCTCTGGTGGTCAGTGCATGTCATAGAGACTGGTTGTTCTGTGTTCAGTTGATTTGCATTTTAGCCTTTTATTATATAGGATGATTTGGAAATATTATAAAACCCCCCAACACCCTGAAATTCCAGAGCTCTGCTACTTGTAATTTTTCGATTTGAGATGTGGGTGCTACTGATGCAAAGTCTCAAGGTCTATATCCCATCCTCTCCGAACAGACTGTCAGTAGGGACAGGTCGCTGTTCTGTTTCTAAAACCTGACAGAAACCTGTGGCTTTGAGCCACTTCCTTCTTCTTTCCCGTCTTCTGATTAATTATCCTTTCACCTTTTGTATGGAATGCTCTTCAGTTCTTATTTCTGTCTTCATTTCTTGAGTTAAAATGCCATATCCCCTCTTTGCTCTCAACCTTTACTCTTCTATCTTTTAGGTGAATTTATTTCAGCTTGGGTTCTTGGCATAGGCTTGACATGTTTTTATTAATTTTTATACCTTTTTATGTCTACATACATGATTTTCCATTTTCAATGTGATAGAACTGTATACTCTCAGGGCACCAACTATGAAAGTTAATTTTCTTCGGGGAAATCTGCACACAGAGAATAACCTAAAATAACTACTTGTTGAATATCCTTGAAATCCTGATCCTGCTTTTCTTTGCATTGCTCAAATCAGTCAATCAGGCATCTACATTTTTTCTTGAGCATCTACTAGTACTGTGTGTCCATAACTCTGCCAACTATATACAAATTTGGAACACAAGGCACAAAGTTCTGCCCTTAAGGAATTAAAATATGGTTCAGAAAATAACACTATAATTACCAAATAATTAAATAAGTGGTATTATTTATTCAATTGTCTGATGCTATCACACGTTCATTCCTTCAACAAGTATTTATTGAGTCCTGCTCTATGCTAGACATTCTTCTAGGTGTTAGGGATATAGCCTTTAATAAAACACACTGTTCCCTCCTCACAGAGCTTGCATTCTGTTGGAGATGCAGTTAACGAGGAAACATAAACATATAACATTCAAATATGCGGGTAGTGATAAGTGCTTGAAAGACAAATGAAGCAGGGTAAGGGGGTAGAGATACAGAGGGGAAGTAGATGCTCTTTTATGTAAATTAGGCAGGCTTGCTGAGGGGCTGGTGTTTGAGCAGGGACCTGAATTAAGTTAGGAAGTGAGCCATCTATACCTGTCTGGGAAAGAATCCAGTGAAATGTCAAGGGCAAAGGCATTGAGACCAAGCTCCTCCGTATGCTTAAGGAGCAGCAGGTGTAACACACCAGTGAGGCTGTAGCAGACTGAGTGATTGGGCAAGTGGCAGGTGATGAGGCCACAGAGGGAGTTGGTGGCAGGGAGCGGTGCTGGAAGGCCCAGATCTTCAAGGATCTAGGATGTGAGTCAGGTCAAGGCTGGAGTGGTATTTATGCCGGGGGACTGGAAGAAATACTTTTTAGATAGAGAAGAGAAGAGGACAAAGAACAAAGTCCTGGGGTAATTCCCAACATTTGAAAATTATCATTAAAAGGAACCAGCCCTGGCCGGTTTGGCTCAGTGGATAGAGCGTTGGCCTGGGGATTGGGGGGTCCCGGGTTCGATTCCGGTCAAGGGCATGTACTTGGGTTGCGGGCACATCCCGAGTCGGGGGTGTGCAGGAGGCAGCTGATGGATGTTTCTCTCCCATCGATGTTTCTAACTCCTCTGTCCCTCTCCCTTCCTCTCTGTAAAAAAATCAATAAAATATATTTTAAAAAAAAGAAAGGAGGAAGCAGTGAGGGAAACTGAGCAGGTATAGTCAGTGAGTAGGAGGAGCCCAAAAGAACATGGTATCCAGGAAGCAAAGGACTCAGTGTTCAAGAATAATGACATCAGCTGAGTCAAATTCTTCTGACCAAGCACTGCCTCTGGGTCTGGCAATGTGGAAGACATTGGCAATCTTGGCAAAAGAAATGTCAGTGGAAGGATAAGTTCAAAAGATCATTTGGCACACACAATACAATATACAGATGATGCATTATAGAATTGTGCACCTGAAACCTATATAATTTTATTAACCAGTGTCACCATAATAAATTCAATAAAATTACAAAAAAAGGTTGGTGAAAGTTTAAGAGAAAATGGAGGCTAGAAGGTGGGAAAAGGTACTTAGAAAATGAACCCATTCAGTGTGTTCTCTAGGAGGGGATTAGTGAATGGGGCAGAGACTGGAAGAGGATTGGCATAATGGAAAGACCATTCGTACTCAGTTGCAAAACTGGAGCTCTGGTGCTGACCCCTCATGAATGAATGACCTTGGAAAACCATCTTGTCTCTTAGGGCCTTGGCATCTTCAACAGAAAAATGGGAATAATCAAACCTACTGGTAGAGAGAAAGGCCAGATTGGAACAGATGGTGACTATTGGGGAGAAGAGAACACCACGTTGAATTGTGCTGATGATGCAGGGCTGTGATAGTTATTCAAGAGGGTCTGAGTTCATGGGTCAGGCTGGAGGGTGGCCCCATTGGTTTTCCTGCAGGATAGTTGAAAGTGGAGGGCTTTGGGTTTCTATATGAGGTGGAATTGCAGGGATTAGAGAAAATTCTACTGATGTCCACAGAAGCCCTCCAGTGTTGTGATACAACTGGGATATTTTAGTTTGGTGGGGGAAGCTGGAGGAACCAAAGACAAGAAACAGGAGGTAAGGAGCCTATGGAGGCAAGGAAACCACCTGGAAAGGAACCTTCACAATCCACGTGTGATGAGAGTCAGGATTGAGCCTTATTGTTAAGGAGACTTCATGTGCCATTAAGTAAGTGCTAACACCCCAGGGAAGGAACGTGCATAAGGAGTGTCTCGAGGAGGGGAAACATTCGTGAAGTGAGTCCTACTCAGTCAGTTAACAAGTCTTTATTGAGTACCTACTATGTGCCCTGGCACTCTCTGGGCATCCTTCCAAACTCTGTTCTAAGAGTGGGCTGCAGCGCTCTTAATGGCAGGAAATGTGTGGGAGGAAGCCAGACTGTGACAAAACTAGGTCTATGTTTCTCTTTCTTTCTGTTTTGTGAAGGATTACAGCTTACTGGATTTTGTATATTTTTCTGTGGCTATCACATAGTTTGCTAAATGAATTTGTAATATTTAGTAAATACATTAGCCATATTAATCCGTTGCTGAAGTTTCTATAAAAAATGTGATTTGTTTATACACATTTCTAGCCTTAAAAATATTCTCCCAGTACAGCTGTGGTTAGAGTGCATGACCAGATTTGGCTTGCCCAACTGCAAAAGAATACTATCAAGTTCGAGCTTTCGCCACCTCCAGCCATTCATGTGACACTCATAAAAATGAATCATCAAAATAGAAGGTATTAAGATATAAGCAAAACAGTGATTAAAAATAAAGGGAAAGAGCGTTGCATTTCTGATCGTCTGTCTGGAGGAAATTGGTTTAAATACACTGCAGGGTTTATTATTGTGATTTACACTGCCAAGTTATTTATATCAGTGAGAAATGCACTGTTTCTTCCTTGATACTGATGTTCTCTGGGACTGAGGTATATTTGGATGAGAAGTCCACCTAGCAATGTAAAATCTAACTTTAAGCGTGAGATAATGAGTGCTCACTAATTTATGAACTATAGTTCTGAGTAATTAATTCATTAGGACTAAGGCTCTGGTTTTAATGGTTTGTGTGGTGACGATATGCCACTATTCACAACAGAGGTTTAAAAGCAGTATGCTTTAATTGATGGCATTAAAATGATGGACTTGGGTTTGGGTTTTCAAGCAGATGTTCCGTGGTTACGATTAATTTCTAGCAATGGTTTTGGAGGTTGAAACCAAAATGTGTACAAAAGTAAACATTTCCCTTTCAGAGCAAGTGATTTGAAGTCGAATGAAATGTAAGCAAGTGGCCCTCAACTACAAGTTAATTTTGACATAGATGTCTGGAAAGCATCACCAATTAGCATACTTTTTTATGAGCCACAGTGCAATATTGTCTTTCTGTGCTCATGTCAGAAAAGAAACAAGTTATTGTTTGAGTCCAGACGTGTACTGGCTGGCCAGGACCCCAGGCTGGAGGCATCCCCATCTGGACCTGCGTGAAGGATACATGCATTGGCACAGGCCGCTTTGCAGAGCGGCAGCCACTTATATATCTGAAGCGAAACCGGCGCAGGCCAGTTTCTCTGCACCAAATGCTGATCAGTGAGTGTTAAGGGGAAGGAGTCTACCAAATATTTTGGTTTCTAGGTCACTTCTTTGTCTTTCTTTCTGCTCTTATGCGCACAGGAAATAAAATACACGCTGATACTTTCTAATGGAAATAAAATGTGTACCGTCGCTTTCCAATAGAAATAAAAATTTTCGGTAAAGAAACAAGGAAAAGGCTGTAGGAGGAAGCATTTATCATCCTCCGGCAATATTACAAAGTGAGTGAGTTGACTCAGTAATAATAGTCAAGTAATGCTATAAGGTGGGCTGTATTGCTAAATAGGCTGACATTAAGGCATTTTAAGTTTCCTTATTATTCCAAAAGGATGGAGATATTTCCTTTCTAGCTGGGGAGGAAAAAACCCTTTCTGACATTAATCTTTATTTCGTTTGGTGTGTGTTGGGTTTTTTCCTTGTGTCTGGCCAGTAGAGTTAAGAGTGATGGATTCTCTCAGCAGAAGTGTCATATAGCAATAAACCAAAGAAATGCATATCGTGATGCTCACATTTATTTAAATGCTTAAAAAAAAAAAACAAACACCCCACACATCAATTCTCTATCCTTTTATTTTTGTTCCCTTTTTCCTTTAGTTTAGTTTCCCCTGGCAAGCGTAGGGAGCTCAGTTTATTTGTTCCTCTTCTTTCTCTGGATCATGCTGCTTTGAGACAATACACTGAAATACGTGCGGCCTGATCTTCATGTTATCCTGGAAATAAATGAATGGGAATGTTTTTATCTTATTAATTCACAGGAGAAGACCAATTAGACAATGAGTTGAACTCATGGATTGGGTTCAAAATTACAAAAATGTTCTTCACAGCGGAGGTGGTTGGGCTTCTAAATGAACATGAGGGTTCTACGAGGCATTCTGCCTTTTCCCCCTAGGAACCAGCACCCAGCTTGGTGTCTGTTGGGTTCACAGGGAGTGGAGTTCCAGGATGAGTAAGTGAACTGTCAAGTGATTGCTAAACCCAAGAAGCAATCACTAAATAAACACAAACATGTCTTCCCCTCCTTCAGTGGACTGGGATGATGACATGAGAATAATGTCAAAGGAAACACAAGTCCTGTACTTCGTTTTGAGAAGTGCCAGCATCCTAAAGCATGGCCCCTGGGTGGTGTGCACTGCCTGAAACCGGATTATTACGTCCTTTACTTTGTTCTCTACGGAGCTGGAAAAACCAGCTGGGACCAGTGTCACAGCATTTATCCAATACTTTCTTGCAGGAAATGGAAGAACTTCCTCCTTCAGAATCAGTGAATGATCGAGCCGAGAGATAGCCTGTCCATTCATTTTTCTCATTTTACCCTAATGCATGTCCTCAGAGCATTTGTTCCATCAGAAGGTGTCATTTTGATAGCTGCGAGCGCCTGTGTCTTAGTCCGATTTACAGTGTTTTTCAGTTCTCGGGACAAAGCCCCTGGGTGTGAATCACAGTGTCTCTGGTTGCACAACGGGATCATGGCAGCTCCTTAACTATCTGGAACATTTATCTATCACATGGCCGCAGCACTGCTGCTGTAACCACAAGAGAGCTCTAAGGGGAGTGACAATGATACTTGAGTTTGCAAGATTTGCCATCTCTTGTGCCGTGTAAGATAGATGTTTGTAAACTGGGGGACATGCTTTAGGGTTTATGGTGGCTGTCTTTTGTTTCGACTGTAGTTCCTTATAATTCAGCCAGTGGCTCTGGAAGGAGTAGCATATTTCTGAATTAAGGTGACCTGTGTTGTGACATGTTTATAAGCCTTGGCCGAGCCATTTCTTGTGGGCATTCCACAGATACTCAGAAAACTCCCAAGTTCCTATTATGGTCGCAGGGGATCTTTCAGAAACATTGCTCAGTGAGGTTTCTCAGCCCCCAAAAAACACACTGGCCAAATGTCTGTGACATTTTCAAGTGGACCCAGTGCCAGCCAGCTGGGCTCCTCCCCGGCACCAGATCCCGGGTGCCCTTTCCTGCCCACACTCAGCGTTTGCTTGGTGGGTAAGGCGGGTAAGGCTTCTGAAACCAAAAGAGGGCAGTGGGATGGAAACATCACGGCTTTTAATCCATTTCTCTGAAATGTTAGTGTTTCATGGTTAATTACATGATCTTTGGGGCTTTTGTATCATTGACTTAGCAGCAGATAAATATGATCAGTCACAAGAATCTCATTCTTCAAAGTCTCTAATTTTAATACCTTGTATAATGAATATCGATACTTAATTGATTGGAGCTGGTACAGATATTCAGTTAAAGAAACAGCATGGGTCTAGTTGATATGGTCACGATGCTGTTAGCTCAGAAATTTGCCTTGGATTCTGTATGTTCTGTATCTGCAGCAACTTAGGAAAGCCACTTCATCTCTCCATGCCTCAGTTACTGCAGCAGTAACTCTAATCTTGAGTTAATAAGATTACCACAAAGAACAGCTCACATTATGTGATGTTCACGACAAACTGAGGACACTGTAGTGACAATGATCTCAATTCACATGTGAGGAAGAAAAGGCTTGGGGAAGTTAAATCACGCGCTCAAGTCCTCAAACTCTGTAGGTTGCAAAGCCAGGCTTGGAACTGATGTCGGAGCCTGGAGTGTCTGCACCGTGCCTCTCAGGTGGCTGTGCAGTGGTCTCTCAGGTCTGCAAGCGGGGCGGCCAATCTGGCTTCTGACACCTCCTCATGGGTGCTGTGAGGGCCCTTCAAGGGGTCTGATGCCTGGTAGTTTATAGGAGGAGCCTCGTAGGAGGGGGCAGTTTACCTCCTTCCCTCTTTAAATCTCACGGAGAGACAAATCCTGTTTGCACGAAGTATATTCTTGTTGGAATACTTTAATTCATTATAATTTGTACATTCGAGCAGCTCATCACAGACTCTTAGAGTTGTAACAAAGGCCACTGGGACTCAGTTCGTTTATTTGACGCGGGGAAACTGACAAACAGTCCCTGCCACATGTTGTTATTTATTTGATCAGTTTATCATCCAAACACATCCCTCTCTTTTACTCCTGCTTTGCACGAACACCTTATTTCTAACCACTGAACTTCTTGAGCCACTTAGACTTGTCACCTCCGCTTCCTCACGCCCACTCCCTCCCAGCCTCCTGCTGTCTGGCTTCCGCTCAGCTTGAAGGTTGCTAGCAACAACCCACGCCTCCTCTGGGCAGCCTTTCTCTCAGCATCCGCCTTGACCCCTTGCAGCACGAAGGTTGGTGATTACCTCTGCCTCTGGCTTTGGCTGCTGTCGTCTTGTCTTCTTATTTCCTCCTTCCCCGTCTGATCGCTCCTCTCTCTCTTTTGCTTTAGCTTTTAAACTCCCACTCACCTCCTACAAGGAGACGCCACCAGAAGTTCTGATCTTAGCGCTCCTCTCTCTGTTGCCTCGCTTGCTCATTTATGGCATCATCACAAGTGATCCTGATTTTATGAGTAACTCCCAAATCCTTATCTTACATCCTATCTTCCATTTCCCCATCTCCCTTAGCCCTAGAGCTAGTGCCACGCAACCCGTTTGGTCTTTGATCTTTAAATAATGTTTCTCTGTAAAAGTTACCCCTTTCTTACCTTACAATAAGGAACTGCAGGGACAAACCAGGGTTGCTGACTGTTCTTCTAGCCACCTCTCTCTTTCCCCTTAAAGTTCTCTTTACACAGCACGGCAGCTCCGCCTTCCCAAGGCTCGTCTTTGACCATGTTAACAGGAGGGCTTCACCGTGTGGAACCCACAGTGGTACCCTAGATGCCACCCAATCAATTACAGGCTTCCCAAGAGCCTCTCAGCCCACCATCACTTGACCCCTTCTTATCTTCATATCTCCAATCACTTTCACACGGACTCTAGTGCAGTGGTTTTTGACTGCATTGGAGCTGACACTCCCCCCCCCCATTTTTTTTAAATAACAAATAATAGTGTCCCTTTACTACTCTGAAAAGGAATCATAACTTTTCTATGTCTCTGTTTATCCACATAATTTCTAAAAGATTAATATAATGCCATGATTCTAGCATAATGGACAAATAAAGGAATTTCATTTAAAACATAGAGAGACATATTTTAGTGTCTAAATGCTTGGAGAAGAGTGTGCTAGAAAACATAATGGACTCTCCAGCTGCTGGGCCATGTGTAGGCTCATCTTGAATGTGACAGCTGCAAATTGAGATTGATGCAGGTGTGCACTAGCGGCTCAAATGCCAAAAGTGATGTTACTGCAGGTGAATGCTCTTGGTAAAATTCCTAACAAAACAAACGATGCTCTTGTCCTGGTTTCTTGGTAGTTTTATTTCTAGACAATCCAATGTATTAAAACTGTAGGAAAAATACTTTATGTTTATATTTAAGTAAGAGTTTAGGTTCTAGGCTCAGGTAATTATAACCAGATTTTTTTTTAAAAACCTACTTGAATGCCTGATGGGTTTTCCAAAAGTCGTGAGGGATGTGGAAAAACTTCGTTGTGTAGGACTGTCCCATGCATCAGCGGGCTAGCATTGTTAGCCTCTGCCCACCCAACGACAGTCCTGCACCCCCAATCACGTGATGATCAAAACCACCTGCACAAATTCCCGAAACTACCAACGGTTGGTACTATCTGTGTTGAGAACCACCGTTCTAGCCAAACTGTTCTCACTGCCTTGGCCTTGCCCAACTGCGTATCTCTTCTCACACTCTGCTTTTGCTTTGAATATGCTTCTTCTATCCTTTGAAACCTTGCCCACCTCTGTGACTCAAATGGTATATATTCCATGAAGCTTTCTTTCAGGAGCGAGGTCTGTCAGTCTAAAAGCTTGCAGCACTCCCTCTCGGACACTACAATTCTTAAAACGTATTGCTCCGTGTTAGTTATTTATGTATAGATATTACCTTTCAGCTTGTAAGAGCCTTGATGATATAGATCATGCATTATGGGAGGTTATATTCCCCAGTATTTCCAGCAAAGTGCCTTGCACATAGTACATGCCCAAAGAATGTTTACCGGGTAAAAGAATGGATAGTTTAAAAACAATATTGGTACAGAAAAACAAAAGGAAAGATTTCTTATGATTTTAGCATTTAAGCCTTACTTTTAAAGTGATGTTTTCATTTTATCTTCATGTCATAAGCTTCTAATGATACCACTTCATATCAGAAAAGTGTATAAAAATCTATGGGTCTATGGGTTTGGTCTGTATTTAGTTTTATATGTGTATTTGTTGGAATTATTATTGAAGATAAGACCTTATTCGCTATCCATAGCAAAAGTGTGGAACAAAATTAAATCAGCATTCAAACCTAGTAAAGAATGTGTGATAAGTGTGGCTGCATGCCTCTTTTCACTCAGTTCTGAAATGTACAGATAAAATAGACTTTTGAAGTCAATCAGGATGCCTGAGCAGTTTCCCTGTTTTCCCCCTTTATTCAAAAACCTCAAAACCACTGTGGGTAATTCCCTTAAGATCTACTTCTAACACATGCAGTCTGAAGAGTAAGCAAGATTTCCAAGAACTGAATGCTTTTAACTTTTACTCTTTACACTCCGTTCTTGAGCATCTCTCTTCAATGACATGAGCGAGAAAAGCCCAGGGCTCACTCCACCCACCTTTCATCTCTAACTAGAGGAGCATGAAGCATTCGTGCAGTCTTTCCTGCCATGGCTTTATTTTCTGTCATCTTAACTCCATCACCAGTCCTCCGCCTCCTAACAATATCCGTATGAAAGAAATCAGACCCCTTCAACAATGAAAAACACATTTAAGCTACTGCATACCGCCATTGCCACTGGAAAAGTAGGTATTATTTTTTCTGTCAATCTAAACGCAGCACTCTGGCAATGTGCCGTTTTGATGGTTGTGTTTTCATGTATTAAATAACCAGGCAAGCCATAGTTGCTAATCAACAAAAGTATTGTTTCTGCGAGAAACTTCACGGCGCTGTGTTTATCTGTATTTTCTGAAGTAGGAAGTGTTTGTCTTTGAAGGTAGAGACCCTGTAAAGTGATCCAAGAAAATGATATGGCCAAATGACATGATTAATTTTCATTACTTTCTTTCCATCTCTTGCCTCAGATGCATTTGAGCCTTGCCCAGATTTGATCGAAAGAAAGCACAGACTTCGGACAAATCAGCCCTTCTTGTAGTTGGGAGACAGTGGAGTATAAAGATGTGTTTTGCCTTCAGAGATTTTTTTTTACATAGAGATGGGAAGTTTAGAAATACTAGTACCTGCCAGGGAAGATGACAAAGAAATATATGGTAGCCCTGGCCGGTTTGGTTCAGTGGTTAAAGTGTCAGCCTGAGGACCGTAGGGTCTTGGGTTTGATTCCAGGTCAAGGGCAGCATCTCAGTTGTAGGTTGGATTCCCGGGCCCTGTCCAGGAGGCAACCAATTGATGTGTCGTATTCTCTCTCTCTCTCTCTCTCTCTCTCTCTCTCTCTCTCTCTCTCTTCCCATCCTCCCTCTCTGCCACTCTCTCTAAAAACCAATGGAAGAATATCCTCCGGTGAGGATTAAAAAACAAACAAACATAGTAAATGTCAGATGAGGAAACAGGTAAGAGTACCGCAAAATTCTGGGACAAGATCATTGTGGACCCTGATACTCAGCAAAAGCCTGCTGGCCCCCTTCTGAGCCCAAGATTGTCTTTTGATCAGATTGTCCTTCTTTGGTGCCAGAATATCCCTCACTTCCCTTTGCTTCTGTTTCATTAAAACATTTCCTGTTTCCCTTTGTAATTCACATCTTTGAAGAAATGCCCCAAACTCCGTAGTTCTTTTTTTTTTTAATATGTATTTTTATTGATTTCAGAGTGGGAGAGAGTGATAGAAACATCAGTAGTCAGAGAGAATCATTGATTGGCTGCCTACTGCGTGCCCCACACTAGGATTGAGCCCTCAACCCGGGCATGTGCCCTGACCGGGAATCAATCAACTGTGACCTCTTGATTCATAGGTTGATGCTTAACCACTGAGCCACGCCGGCTGGGCCACATTCTGTAGTTCTTATATTTGTTAGCTCAAGACTCTGGCAGGTACTGTGGCTTTGGGGAAGGCAAAAAATTTCCATAGAAATTAAGCGGATTCATTTTAACTCACTCTTTTCACAACTCTATCCTAGGGAAATTTTTGTAGGCTTTGTGAATTCATGTCTCCAAATTTGAGATTTAACAAAACTTACATAATAATGGCATTGTGATAACTCAAACGCTATAGCTATTCAGTTTTGCCAATTAAAGCCAAGGATACTAGACACCCAGCCCAGGATCCATATGAAGCCGGGACACGGAGGGTTTCTAGTGGGAGTGGGGCATTACCACATCTCCCCCTTCTTTTTAGCGGAAGCACCTCCACTTCTCAACTTGGTGAATGGGTTCTCACTCATTGGCGTCACCAGATGTGTTACATCCAAGAGCGGGTTCAGACCAGAGGGTTTCCTGACGGGGAGGAGTATGTATGGCTTTCATACAGAATGCTAGTGTTTGGGTGATGTTTATGGATATAAATCGGAGAATTGTTCTATTTTTAAATTGCTAAAAAGCAGGTCTGTTTTGTGCATGATTTTTCCCCTCTGGAAACTCAAGCAGTGTCTCCATCCCTCACTCCGGGATAGATGTTGTCTGTTAGCACTCACTCGGCCAGGCTCATCGCCCTCGACTCTGTCGAGTTCTGACTTCTTGCTTTGGAGAGCGCAACACAGAGGCTAGTTTCTGTACTGAATAGACGTCCTTGTTTTGTTGTCTTAGCCAGCAGACCCTGGAAGTGAAACTTTTGGTACTGCTGGTCTTTTAAAGAAAAAAGGCTGATAAATGATGGTATGTAGAATTTTTTTTTTTTTTTTTTAATTTGAGAAAATTCAATGGAAACTTGTTTAGCAACATTGTTCTCAGGCGTGGCCATGGCAAGGCCATCGCCAGTTGTTTCTGTTTGTAAGAAATTTCAATATCTTCAGGTGTTTTTTATGTTTCATTTAAACTTTCTCCTGGATTGTCAGAAGCAAAAACAACTTAGTGTTGACTGGTGCAAAAAGGAGATGGAAAAGTATGGAAGAGAAAGCGCGCAGAGAGATTGCTCGGCCCGATCAGTGTAGGCATCAGAAACATTTACAAAAGTGAGAAACCAAATTTAAGTCCGGAGTGGCAGCAACAAAGACAACATTCCCATCAGTTGTGTGGGATGTTGGAATTATATTCCCCTCTCCCCCCATAAAGAACATCCTTAGGTTTTCTCCTGTTCTGCCAAGTATTCCTTCCCAAGCTTTCGATATGTTCTACAGGCCACACACACAGGAGCAGGGCTGTCTGTCATAGAACCCAGATGCCCAGCTGTGGAAGATATTCTTTCAGCAGCATCCGTCTGTTTCTTGGCAGGACTTTTCGGCAGTCTAACGAAAACAGCCCGGAGCAGCCTCTGGGCCTGCCTGTGGTTATGCTGTGCCGGCGGGTATCTGGTTCCTGCTCTGACCTTGAGGCCTGCACACTTTCCCTCTCTCCTCTTGTCTCTGTCTGTCTCTCCTCTCTTTCTCTCTCTTTTCTCTTTCCTCTCTCTGTCTTCCCTCCCTTCCTTCCTTCCTCTCTTCCTCCTTCCCTGCCTCCCTCCCTCCCTTCCTCCTCCTCTCTCTGTCTCCTCTCTCTCCTCTCTGTTATTTTCTCTCTCCCTTCTCTTTCTCCCTTTCTCCTCTCTCCTCTCTCCTCTTTCTTCTCTCTCTTTTCTCCTCCCCCCTCCCTTCCTCTCCACCTCTCCCTCCTTCTCCCAAAGGATATTTTGATTTGGGGTTGATTTTGTGACATTCCTGTGGACATCTAGAGAAACTTTACTCCTTTTGGGTTGTTTCTCTACTGATTCAAACAGAGGCGGGTAGGTATTAGAAGGCAAAGATCTTAGGGGAGGAAAAGATCTTCCTGCAGGGCGCCAAGTACACAGCAAACTAAAAAGTAGCTTTCCTGGGTTCACTTTCAAACGCAGTTAATAGTCTGAGAGGGAGAACGCGTTCATTTCATAGCCAACTACTATAACGGAATTCAGATTCGGGGGCAACCTGGCGTGGGTTAGCGTATTCTCTTCTTAAGGGAATATTCTTAGGCTTAACGGGTGGTCTTCTTTGAAAGCACCGTTAAGAGTTGTATTCTTTGGTTGAAATCTTTATTTTTACAGCATTTGTGTTGCTTCGTTTTTGCTCTGAACGGGTTTTATTTCTCCATCCTCTTGATTATTTTAAGGTTAGCAGTTTAATGTTGCTGAAATTTATACAAAGGAATGGTTCCCCATCCCCCCAGCTCCAGCCTCCCCTAGTCCTCCTACCTGCCAGTTGTATCTGAATTTCCCAGCAGTGTTGTTGACTTTGGGTGATGCAGTATTTTTGGTTCGTGTGTGTGTGTGTGTGTGTGTGTGTGTGTGTGTGTGTGTGTTTGCCCTAATATCTGACTGGTAATTGATTGTTACTCAGTTCATTTCTCTCCTCTTTCCTGACCCCACTTAGAGAATTAGTATGTGATAGTCAAAGTGTGGGGGGTGCCATATGCGTGACGACAGGTGTTAATCTTCAAGGAAATTTACCTTGCATTCCACCCATTAAGGGTATGGCCTATAAAAATGGCTTAATGTCTCTTTGAAGGTGTCAGCAGGCATGTGTGGACCACACAGAATGGGTTTCACTGCAAGTAATAGAGTGAAATTGTCTGCATAATTATTTTGGTTGGATTGAGAATCAGCAGCCCTCTTTGGGTTCAGGAAATAAACCTCTGTTAAAACCATATGGCACTATTCTCAGAAGAGATGTTATTACAGGGCCACTTCCCTCTGAATTTTTGAGTCAGGAATTCTTGAAAGGAGTCACATATGTCTGAGAATGAACGTCAAGTTTTCTTCCTCCAGTGTAGTTGTGAAAGTCTGATGTTTTCATGCCCTTTTCACAAATGCCACCACAGCCCACAGGTATCAGGTCCCTGGGAGGCTACCTGACCTGCACCAGCACAGCCACCTCAGGTGGACATGTTTGAATTATTAACTGGGCCAAGGGATTTTGTTCTCAAAAGAAAATAAAAATTTCCCTTAATCCAGTGAACCATGTGATTTGTTAACACTGAAAACACATCTTAAGGTCAGCTTAATTACACTCTGTCTGCCCAAGCCTTTAATGCAGATTTAGTTGGCTTTGCTATTTTTTTCCTCTTGCTCAGCTATAAAATTTTCCTCTGAAATACTGTCACTAGTAAGTGTGTTCCAGAGTAGAAGGTAAAGTGAGGAAGAGTGAAGTTTGCAATAATGGCTGGGGAATATTTTGTGTAAAACTAAGTTAGGTAAATATATTAAACTAGAGGCCCGGTGCACAAATTCATGCATGGGTGAGGTCCAGCTGGCCCACCCTGATCGGGCTGATCTGGCTGGATCGGCTTGGGGGAGGGGACATGGGAAGTTGGCCGGCTGGCCCCGCCCCTTGGTCGAACTCCCGGTCGAGGAGACAATTAGCATATTAGCCTTTTATTATATAGAATAACACTCACAATATTTTTATGTGATAGATAGATTGTATGGGATATATTTATATATACTATATATTAATTATGTGCCATACACACACACACACAACACAACATGTACATTGTGATGAATCTTTTTTGGGGGGGAGATGCGGTGTTCTGTTTAGTCTTTTCTATAGAAGGAATATAAGCAAAAGTTAATGTTTGTTCATTTCAGTTAATAAGCCTGGAAAATTATCTAAAGAGCCTACTCTGGCTGTTAATAAAGCTAGAAAGGTAAAATGTCTCCTGACTGTCAGACTTCCAGTGAGTACTTACTAGATAGTATGTCCAGCTTTTCATTTTATATTCTAGAGGGAGAAGGTAAGATCCCTATGGCTGGCTTTTCTAATGCGTTAGGTGTTTTCATAGTGAGAACTATTTTGTTTTTCAGTCACTGATACATTCTGGATTCATTCATTTATTTATTCAACAAATACTTATTGGGTATTTCCCATATGTACTTAAGAAAAGACTGTAAGAATTCAGAGATGACTTAGTTGTATATATGGCCCGTTAGAAACGCAGTCTAATAAAGAGACAAAGCTTGGATATTCATGATTGTGTGATAGAAGTGATGGAAAATGGGAAAGGTCCTAAAAAAGTGGCAGGTGAAGTGACATGGATGTTTAGAAACAGTCTTACTTCTGTTTAGGGGGAGGAATGTTTTGTTAAAGTGAAGCCATTTAGGCTGAATCTTGAATATCAATAATTAAATAATAATAATCAATAATCTTGAATATCAATAATTACTAGAAAAAATTCTCGAATGTTAGATTCTAGGTAGATAGATGAGAAGTTTCAGAAAATACTAAATCTCTTTTATTTTTATGATAACCCCTCCCCTCCCCCCCCAAACCCTCCATCTTAGCCCTGTTTCCCTTAGCAGAGAGAGGTACGGACAGAAACTCCAGCATGGCTCAGTGCTTCGGCTCAGGTGATTCTTCCGGCCTACGCTCTCTTCTCTGTTAATCCAGGGCCCACTCATCATTTGCGGCTAAGTTCAATGCTGCCTTCTCTAATACTCTAACGATTCGATCTTTTTTTTAGTTCTGTATTTGTTGATCTCCTCCATTAGAGCCATGCCAGGACCAATGTGACAATGTTTTGTTCACTATAGGTACCCAGTTGAATGTAATTCAGTTGAACAAAGTAGATCAGGGAATTGATTTAACTTTTCAAATACATATTGAAGTTTGTTTTCAATTAGAATTAAGGAATGAAAATGTATACTGTGACCTGGTACATGAAATTATAGACCAGCCTGGGGTCTAATTTTGAATTAATAGAAAAGAAGGTCCCATTACAAAATCAGTAGAGGTGATAATCATGTTTGTTTGTTTTTCCAAGAGAAATTCTAAATTACTCTACAATGTAGCAGCTTCCCAAGTTCAATTTTCATAGAAGGAAAAGGAAAAGATCTAGCAATTTTCTGGCCATGTTGGTGGCTTTCAAAAGTCCTTTTATATGTGTTTATAAGTCAAATTGCCCATTTGTAAGTGATATCACTCTTACAGATGAATTCTTTTCTTCCATTCCATATACATGCTTCAGGGTTTGGTACTTTCTGATGGACAGTGGAAATAAGAACGCAGAAAAGGGGAGGCCCTAGAGGAGGAATGAGATTATTCTGTTTCTGTATTCCTCTGATACTGATTGGACTTGCAACGGGCAGGATAAGAAGTAATCAAATACACTGCTCCGTGGGATTCAGGAAGAAACCTTTCTCAGAAGATAGGTTGGGAAAGGTGGTTGATTTTGGAGATTGCCAACTGTCATTTTATGTTTTCTTTTGCTCCCTCTCATCTTGGATACTGACTCCGATCTTGGCATCCCCAGTGTAATATTTAGACTAGAAAAAATGTTGCTTGCTCTCTGACCTGTGCAAGTGATAGATACAGAGCCTCAGTCTGACTTGTGACTTGGCCCAGGAAGGGCTGATTGCCATGAGGTGGGAGGCTTTGGGCCTGGTACTCTACTATTCCTTTGAAATAGCATGACCAAGGTTGAACTCAGAAGGTACTGTGCATGCTTATAATCAAAAGATCTTATTCAAAAGATGTTCTTATTCAAAGGATGCCCAGGAAGTGCCTGGGAACTTCAGGAGAGATACATTTTGGGATAGTCACAGGAACTGGAAGCCATTGGTGTTGAGGTTGCTCAGGGAATGGGTATAGAATGAGGGGAGGAGAGTTATCCCTTTTTCCATTGAGGCTTAATTTACTCTGTGCCCCTGGCCCCAGAGTAGAAGGAGAAGCTGCTTTCCGCCCCCAACCCCCACCTCAAGACCCTTACAGGAGCCGAAGAGCAGCATCAGGACTGCCTGCTTCAGGGGCCAGGGCTGTGTCACCCAGGAACGCTGGGCTCCCTGACACTGGGGGCGCCTCCTTCTCTGCCTTCCTACATCTCTTCCCTGGCCCCTCTTCCTTATTTACTCCTTATCTGTCTCATCCTTCACTCATTCTACATCCATTCTCTGAGTGACCATGTCATTCGCACCAATGGCCTCCAGGTCCCTTGCCTCCTGAGAACATTCTCCAGCCCCTCCTGATTTTTCTAGTTTGCTTCCTGGGCATTTCCACCTGAGGGTGTCCCACGGGCACTTCACACTGATGTCCCGCACAGTATTCAGTTTTCCCATCTCCACTTCAGACAAACGTCTCTGGTAAATATGAGCCTTCTCCAGTTTTATCCTTTTTATTGAATTTATTGGAGTGCCCCTGATCAATAAAATTATACAGGTTTCAGATGCACAATTCCACAACACGTCATCTGTACACCGTATTGTGTGTTCACCACCCCAAGTCAAGTCTCCTTCCATTGCCATTTATCCTCCCATACCCTCTTCCACCTCTTCTCCTCCCCGTTCCCTCAGCAATTCCCACACTTGTGTCCATGAGTTGTTTTTTTTCCTCTCTTTTCTTTTTTTCCTCAACCCCTCCATTCCCTCCACCCAGCTCTCCCTGACAGGGCCCCACAGTTCACCCATTTGACCAAACCAGAAACTTCTAATTATCCTGTTATATACTGTTGTGCGAACCCCTGCTCTGTGTCTCCAATGCATTTCCTTATATCCACTAGCACTGCTTTAGCTTAGTTCACACTCCCAGTGTTCATCTCCTGGCCGGTAATATAAAAATGATTTCCTAACAGGTTCCATGCCTCTGCATTTCCTTCTAGAACAGGGGTGGGGAACCTTTTCTTTCTTTCTCTCTCTTTTTTTTTTTTTGCCAAGGGCCATTTGAATATTTATAACATCACTTGCGGGTCATACAAAATGACCAACTTAAAATTTAGCCTGCTGCCCTGGCCGGTTTGGCTCAGTGGATAGAGCGCTGGCCTGTGGACTGAAGGGTCCCAGGTTCGATTCTGGTCAAGGGCATGTACCTTGGTTGCAGGCACATCCCCAGTGGGGGGTGTGCAGGAGGCAGCTGATCGATGTTTCTCTCTCATCGATGTTTCTAACTATCCTTCTCCCTTCCTCTCTGTAAAAAATCAATAAAAATATATTAAAAAAAAATAAAATTTAGCCTGCTGTATTTGGTCAAACATTTGAATAACTCACTCCTAATGCTTGGCAGGGCCGGACCAAATCATTTATTTTACAGACCTTACGTTCCCCACCCCTGTTCTAGAACACTTTCTCCCTATCAGTAAAGTGGTCCTCCTAAACTGTACATCAGCTCATGGCATTCACTTGCTTAAAATACCTCAGGGGTCTCTGTTTAGATGAAGTCCAGACTTTGTAGTTGGTGGTGAAGGCCCTTCAGCCTCTCCTCTTTCCCACACCCCACGGCTGAGCCCAGCTATGCCCTAGTGTTTCCCTCGCTACACTTGTTAAATCTGTCTTTGCATGTGCTGTTCCTTCTACTTGGATTGCCTTTTTCTTCTGAATTTGCTTGACTGACTTCTGTTTGTCTTTGAAGTTTACTTCTCCTCGGTGAGCCCTTCCTGACTGCTCTTGGAAGTTAAGCATTTAATTCTTTGGTTCAGCTCTTCTTGATCAGACCTTGTCACGTTGCTGCAATTATTTGTTTACATGCTGCGGCCCACCCCCCACTCCCCAAGTATGCTCGGAGCCTCTTAGTTTAGCATATTTTATGGTACACAGTAAGTACTTAGAAGGTCTTAATAGATAAATGACTATTGTATTCGCATAGTGGTTTTACCTGTGTAGGACATTTTCACTTCTAATACGTTACATCCTGATGACGTCCCTGTGATACAGATACTTTGATCCTCTCTTGAGAGATGAGGAAGCTGAGTCACAGGAGGAAGTTGAGTCACAGAGATGATAGTTTATTTGCCTGCAGCTCCACAACCAAGTTAGCAGCAAAACTAGGAACAGACTCCAGGATTTTGCTCCTTGTATAGTCAGGCCCAGATTTAGATAGGGGATTCTCCTTCTTTGTCAGATGCTAGTTTGGTCTTTTAACTGTCCCATTAAGTTGTGTGTGTGTGTGTAACCCATAGTGACAGGTGAGACTGATTTTTAGAATTGGAAGTTAGTTAAGCAGTCAGGACAATTCTGTACCTGAGAAATTCAACACTTACCATTAGTGGCAAAACCCACATCTCCTGATCTACAGTGACATTACCTCTCCTACTACATGTTGGGCAACCATCAGTTCTATTGGACAGAGTTTTACTGTTGAATCTCAAGGGTTGTTAGTAGGATTTGTTGAATTATTAGGCTGGTTAACTCTTGGGAAGAGACCACCCTTGGAGCAGAAAGGGTATCATTTCTGTGAACATTCTCAGTGAAGGTCCATGGAAGAGATAGAACCCAGAAGAGAATCAAATGATGGTGTTCTTTCATTGGTTACCCCACTTGTCCAGATTGTATTACTTCTTTTCTAGGGAGTTTTGTAGATTCTTGAGCATATGCCATTTCAAAATACAACAAAGATATTTAATGAGGCTGACAGATAAGAATTCCATATTGCAAGAAAAGGTGTGTTCAGTAGTGAGAAGGGTTGTGGTGTCACAATGTAAGTAAAGAATAAAGTCTGTTGGGCCTTGAGAGGACAGCATCTGAATGACCTGGAGAGAGAGGTAGAACTCATTAGTAGTATCATGTTCCTTTGGCTAGACTTTCCTTCTCTGTACAAATATATGCATGCATACAATAGAGATCGTATAAATTTATAACCATATCCGTGTATATATAGAAAAGCCAATCAATACTTTATACATTTCATATGGACAAAAGAAAAAATGTCACCAAACTATCCTTACTGATTAAATAAGTCAGCAGGAAGCCAGCAGATAAAAATCTTTAAACCTTTACACTTGATTTTGAAAACAACTTAGTTTTAATCATCTGAAGGGTTTCTTTGGAATATATATATATATATATATATATATATATATATATATATATATATAATTTTTTAAAAAATATATTTCATTGATTTTCTACAGAGAGGGAGAGAGAGAGACAGAAAGTCAGAAACATCGATGAGAGAGAAACATCGATCAGCTGCCTCCTGCACATCTCCCACTGGGGATGTGCCTGCAACCAAGGTACATGCTCCTGACTGGAATCGAACCTGGGACCCTTCAGTCCACAGGCCGATGCTCTATCCACTGAGCCAAACCGTCTAGGGCTGGAATATGTATATTTTAAAGGCATTGGTTGTTTCAACAGTGTCCTTTAATTGAGGTAGCTGGTGTTGAACTCTGCAAAATGAGCGCCAACCTGCGTCCTTCAGGTTTGAAAAGAATGCACATTTCTAACCTGCTGTGCCTTGAAAAAAAGGGGAAAACTTGCTATCTTCTAACTCCATTTAACACTGTTTTAGTCTCCCTTTTACATAACAATAATTTGATCCTACTCAAAATACTTGGCACCTTTAGTGACAGAGTGGAATGTAGGAACACTTTAGCAGATCTGAAAGTGAGACAACTCCAGTAATTTTGGAATGAAGAGGTGGAGTTTTCAATTCCTTATTCAGAGTTCACAGAAGATAAGAATCCCGGGATTAACACAATAGACTCCCTTCATAACACATGGCTGAATAAAGCAATTATCTGTCTATCAAGACTATAGTAAATTGTGCAACAGCATTAAGGAGTGTGGATGGATAGGTGGATAAATGCTATTCCATCAGAAAAGGGTGCTGAAATATGAAGGAATCCTTTGAGTTTAACTTGTAAACTGTTTTATTTTGGAGTTTATATCACGTTACCGTTGCAGCTTGGAGTGAAATGATCTTTTTTTAAAAAAAAATATACTGTTGAAGGCATTTTTCAGTTCCTTATCCATCTGAATTTTATTAAGAGGGTTATTTCAAAGACATCTCCTGTTTAATCATGTTTAAACAATCTGTTTAAGACCTGTTGTGTAGATATAAACACAATAGCCCTTTAATGTCGGAAAACAGACTTCTGACAGACACAGTGCCGAACAGACATCCATCCATTATTGCTTAAGCTGCTGTTCCTTCCATGCCTGACCTGAAAGGGTAACCACAGCTCAGCTGACAGCGTTCCCTGCACAGACACTGACATGCGCCCTGTTACTGTCTAGCAAGCAGAGAACTGCAGAGAGGCAGACAATTGGAGAGGCCTTAGACTAGATTAGAACTAAGCACCTTAAATCTGTTTTAATGGCTGTGTTTACATCTCCTTCTTCTTCATTCCTTTAAGAAAGTAATCAGGTTTCGCAAGCGTTAAGAAAACCACCTCTCCTTGCCAGCTGGACCAGGTCCAGTTTAAGCAAGAAATCCCCCCCCCCTTTTTTTCCTTCTGTCTTTTTCTTTTTCTTCCTGTATGATCATCACTGCCATTCAGCACAGCAAGACCAGGCTGCGGGAGCTGGCTGACTTTTTTCTGGTTAGTACTTTTTAACATTTTCTTCCTGTTACAGAAATGGGAAAATTGAAAATGATGTGCTGCTGCTGTAGCAGCAAATGTCAAGAGAGGAGTCCTTTGCACAGTTCAATCACCGCTGTGTAGTGGTTTTTTCTCTGCCTAAAACACACACACACACACACACACACAGTCATATATAACATATGCACAAAGCCACGATAACAGAGAAGCAGAGAAGATCACATGGGAAGGAGATGGTGCCAGGATCCAGGAATTGCGTGACAGTGTGTAGGCTCGTTGTCACTGGACTCTTTGAAGAATAATGCCATCCATGTTTGGCTGGATTATTGGCAAATAAACAGTGATGTTTTTTGTTCAACCGTGGAAACTACCGTTTCCATTGCTTAAAACGTGACCGTTAAAGCATCTTTACATCTCTCAGTGGGGTCTCTATAAATGCTAGTAACACAACACTGTGGTGTGCGTGAGTATATCAGAATAAAGAAAGCAAAGGAAATAAGGAAATGTTTCCAAAACTAAAACACTCAAGTGTTACTAAGCTTTGGGAGTAAAGTGTAGATACGGAGAAAGAGATCTTTGTTCATTTCCCAGAAACTGAAGATGGAGATTCAGATGGCCCAAGATGGTTGTGGATGTTGGGTTATAGATAAAGGGGAACAAGATACAAATGATACAAATGATAAAAATGGAGGCAGAAATGTCAGCTATAATGTAGTCAAACCTCGAATTAGGCCTCTCTGCTTTTTCTTCTTCTGTCCTTTCTAGGTCTCTTTTCCTCCACATTTTTTTTCCCTCCTTCGCTGGTATGGTAGCCTGGTACACCAAGAGGAGGGCTGAGGCAGGTCAAGGGACTGGCATCCAGTGTCGCTGCCTACTTCCATGATTTCAAACCAGATGTTTTTCTGGGCATCAGTTGCTTTTCCAAAATGAGGAACATGGTCTGGTGCAATCCATCTTCCCTTCCAACTGAAAAATTCTAATTCATATAATTTTACTTTGAATGGGAGGAAAAAAGGAAAGAAGTGTCCCTTGGAGACAACAGGCAGGAAAAGTTAAGGGCAGCAGGATTGGAACTAGTAAGAAAGTGCCAGAGAATTTGGAGGTAAAGAGGCAGAGTAGATGAGTGCTATTAGGACCTGGGAGAGGCCCTGCAGTGAAGTCAGCCAAGGCCCTGCTAGCTCTTTCCCCCCTGTCTGCAAAAAGTGTTACATCTCCTCTGGTATATTTCCATTATGCTTTCATCTGGTCTTTCTTTAAAAAATTTAATCCTGTTTTTCTTCATACCTCCCATGAGTTGTGTTCTCTTCAGACGTCCCAAGTTTTTTTTTTTTTTTTTTTTTTTTTTAAAGCCCATTATTTCAAGGGAAAAAAAGAATTATATTCTAAGATGTGTTTAGTAGAAGTTCTCCCCTGATGTGTGACTGGGACAGGCAGAGCCCGATAGCCCTGTCCTTTCTTCCAGATACTTGGTTTGCTTGATTGTGGTGATTTGCCACAGCCTAACATCTAAAAGTTATAAGGGAACTTGCATTTATATACAAGCAAATGAACATTTCCCAGCTCTTTCATTTGTATATTTATTGAAAAATCTTGAATTCTTTAACCTTTAGAAGCCTGAATTGTGAAAGAGGCTGTCCTTTCAATGATCTCTCTCATGCGTCTAGTTGTATCTTAAAGATGACTATGAGTTTGGGAGAATGAACTTTTTACTCACTGATCTAAGCTGGCGCCTTTTATTATTAAAATAAAGCAAATTCAGCTTTTACCATTTCTTTTTTATGAACTGGAGTTCCTAGAATATTTCTATGGAGTCTATGGCTTAACTATGTAATTATGTCTCTTGAGTAGATTATGTTTTTCTTTCCATAATTATGTTTTTACCCGGGAGACTGGAAGGCTTCAGACCTCTCCTGGGTGAAATTGTTCTTCCTCTCTTCTTCCTTGTTAAGCTTTGCGTTCTACATGCCTGCCTGTGTCCAAGGGCTGAAAGGGGCTCTTGAAGATATTTGGGAGTGATTATGATTTTTTCCCCCTTGAAATTGGTTTATATATTAAGAAGGGCCTTTAGCGAGAAGCTCTGTTAGTTCATTTTTGAAATGCCATCGGAGAAGAATCTCCTGGAAGGAGGTTTGTTTATGATCTGTGGTCCTCTGTCTGAGCCACAGACTAACATTGCTCTAGGGCTGTCTCCTCTCACAGACTGTCCTGTGTGAGCGCTGGGGCCCCATGCACACGTCATATTTGCATGGCTGCTAATTGCCAGTGGCTCAGAGGAGCCAGAGGCCTCCAACATGAGGCTAGTTTCTTAGTCTGGCTCAGTATTTTAGTCCAGAAATAGTTTTGACCTGAACCAGACAGAATACTCTTAGGAAAAAAGATGACTCAGCAGCCTTTCCCAGCAAAGATTATAGACTCATCAATTTTACTGTGGGAAATGTTTCCCAATAACCCTCCCCCCTTTCTCTCTGTCTTTTACTGCACAAAAGGAGAGATAATGTTAAATTGAACAATGTTCTTATTTGTCAATCCAACAAGCATTTGTTGTCTGCCTTCCCATTACCTGGGCTCTAAGTTACGTGCTAGACTTAAGACATGACACCCATCCTCAAGTCAAGAGGTTCATGGTCAAGTCCAGGAGAATCTAAGATATTA
Organism: Murina feae; assembly: GCA_004026665.1. NCBI lineage: Eukaryota > Metazoa > Chordata > Mammalia > Chiroptera > Vespertilionidae > Murina > Murina feae. The sequence goes on from PVJC01019374.1 coordinate 29,059, forward strand.
GGGTTTGAAATTTTTATAGAAAAGTTCAATTCATAGTAAGTTAATGCTTACCGACTGCTTACTATGCTTAAGTAGAACCACATGTAGTAGACAAAAAACAGTTGTAGCTGCTCTCAGCTTGCTGAGATAGAAACCAGAGGGATCACTGAGGCCCTAGGGACAGGGAAGACCAGAACAATGTGATGACTCAGTTGAGTCTGGGAAGGGGTTTGGCCAAATGGAGGTGGTGGGGAGAGGGCAGCCTGTGTAGAGAAGATGGCTTGGACATCCAGAGGGACTCTTCTGAAGAACTCTGGATAGTCCAGTTGAGTAGAACGTGGGCTGGCAACAATGTAGTTGTAGCCATTGGAAATGAGAGTGACAGGCTTCATTTGAGACCATATTTTCCAGGCCCTTATCTGCTGGGCTCCGGGGAGGCTGTGTCATTCAATAGACAGCACAACATAATTGATAGATTTTGAGAAGGTAAGTTACATTAATGTTAGGATTTAGGGACAGAAAGGATTTTAAAAAGTGTGGAAACTAGCTCTTCATTTTTGTTAGATTCAGAGGGTTCCATGAAATCCTTCTGTGCCCTTTCAAATAGTCCAGGCTGCTACTCTGGTGTATTAGCCACATTGAGAGGTTAGGAGTGGTTCTCGTGGGAATGGAGAGCAGGGGCCTGTCCTTGTAGAAACCTTAGGAATGGGCTTCGCTGGGTGATGGGCTCTAGGAAAGGGAAGTGGAAAAGCTACACCTAAGCTGGATTTTGAGCCTGGGAGACTAGAAAATGGTGATATTAATGGAAATAAGGAAATTACAGGGGAAGCTGATGAGGCTGTTTGTAGTGGAGAGTATGGGTGTGTCAGGGAGAGGCAAAAAAGGCTTAACTAAATAGTACAGGCTTTACAAGGGAGTAAGTAGGTCTTGGGTTTTTAGATTTTTACAAACCACCAGTGAAATGTATCATCCAAATGTAACCAGAGGAGAGTTGCACTTTTGTCAATGGTATTTCCATCCTCGCACATTTGTAGGAATGCAGAAAACCAAGGTTTTTCACCTAGCGCCTCAGTAGTTACGACTTATTTGGGCCCAAGGTTTGTATGGCTTCCCTGAGAACTCGAGCCTGTAATCTTTGTCATACTGCTTTTGCTGCAAACCATTGAAACGGAACCCTCTAAGATATACTAAGGTTCCTCCTCTGTAGTAGAATCCAAGTCATTTCATTAGGAATTGAATTACACCTTTAAAATTAGTCG
>PVJC01019375.1:0-30293 GCA_004026665.1 Murina feae
CACAGCTCAAAAAAGAGAACAACATGCAGGGGAGGGCAAGAGTCTGAGAGATCAACATAGAGGGGGTGCCTGCTCCAAGCCTCCACAGTGTGCCTGGGGGCAGGTCCCCAGCAGGTAGACACACACAGGAGGACTGCTCCGAGCCTCAGATGCGGCTGGGGGCAGGTCCCCAGTGGTGACACACACACATACACACACATACACACACACACAGAAGGCGCCTGGCAGACTGGGGCCATCATAGGACATCCACTGAGGGGTCCCAGACTGTGAGAGGGCACAGGCCGGGCTGAGGGACTCCCTCCACCCCGAGTGCACAAATTTTTGTGCACCGGGCCCCTAGTTTCATATAATACTGGTTGGGTGGTGATGAACTCCTTTAGTTTTTTCTTGTCTGTGAAGCTCTTTATCTAACTTTCAAGTCTAAGTGATAGCTTTGCTGGGTAGAGTAATCTCAGTTGTAGGTCCTTGCTATTCATCACTCCCTTCTTGTTTGCATAGTTTCTGTTGAGAAATCAGCTGATAGTGGTATTGGCATTCCCTTATAGGTAACTAACTGCTTTTCTCTTGCTGCTTTTAAGATTCTCTCTTTGTCTTTAGCCCATGACATTTTAATTATGATGTGTCTTGGTGTGGTCCTCTTTGGGTTCCTCTTGGATGGGACTGTCTGTGCTTCCTGGACTTGTAAGTCTATTTCTTTCATCAGGTAGGGGAAGTTTTCTGTCATAGTTTCTTTAAACAGGTTTTCAATATCTAGCTGTCTCTCTTCTTCTGGCACCCCCATAATGTGAATGTTGGTACACTTGAAGTTGTCCCAGAGGCTCCTTACACTGTCTTCATATTTTTGGATTCTTTTTTTCTTTTTGCTCTCTGGTTGGGTGTTTTTTACTCCCTCATATTTCAAATTGTTGATTTGATTCTCAGAATCCTCTACTGTTGAATCCCCGTGTATTATTCTTTATTTCAGTCAGTGTATGCTTAATTTCTGACTGGTCCTTTTCCATTTTTTGGAGCTTTCTAGAAGATTCTTGAGTAACCTTATAACTGTGGTTTTGAACTCTATATCCAGTAGTTTGCTTTCTTCCATTTCTTTCATTTATGACATGTTTCTTTGTTTCGAAATTTTGGCTGTTTCCCTGTATTTGTTTCTATGTATTAGGTAGAGCTGCTATGTCTCTTAGAGTTGGTAGAATGGGCTTGTGTAGTAGGTGTTCTATAGGACCCAGTGGCTCAGCCTCCCCAATCACCTAACCTAGGCCCTCTAGGTGCAGACTTTTGTGGGTTTTGAGCACAGTTTGTTGTAATTGAGACTTGATTGTTGTTGGTGTCACTTGGAGGAATTAACCTCCAGGCCAATTGGCTGTGAGCACCCACTATGACTACAGTGGGAGAGCTGCTATACAGGAGACATCCCTATGGAGCAGGATGTGCCTCAGTAGGGCTTTGGTTCTCACTGAGTCTGCCCTTTGAGTGTGTCACTTATGGATGTATAGAGTTGTAATCTGGTATGTTATGACACTGACCACTGGGTACATGGCTCTTGGGTCTCCAGAGAGGTGAAAGTCAGCCCCTACCTGGGGCCACCCAGCAAGAGCTACAGAGGGATCTGAATATTCCTCCTCTTTGTATCAGGTTTGAAATTGCCCAGTTGAGGCCCAGCTATGAAACAAAGCAGGCTGTTGTTGGTCCTGGGTCTTAGGCCTTTCATTGATAGGTATAGGGCTGCTTGACCCAGCTGCAGCTTGTTGAGAGATTTTAACCTAAGCAAGTAAAGGTCATATGCAAAAGTTGCTACACACAGCTTGGGTGGGGTTGTAAATTGGATGAGGCGGGGTCTTAGGGAATCACCAGAGTGAAGCAAATAGAAATGGCTGCCTAGTCAACCCTGTGACTGGGCAGGTCCTGAGAGCACCTCTCTCTGGGAGAAATCTGCCCCTGAGTTCCTGTCCAGATGCCAGACAATCCAGTTCCTCCTTGTATGTGCCTGTGTTCCCCAGAGCCTCACCATGCATCTGGAGCTCAGAGGAAGTGCGACCTTGTAAGTTCAGGTCTTTTTCAAAAAATTCTTTATGCATTTATTCTCTATGCTATGGCCTACCTATCTACAGTTTTTTTCCTTCACTATATCTCTACACAAAATTATATTTTGTTTTTATTGAGGCTTTCCTATGATATAAATATTCAGAAATATACAATATTGAAAAATAGAGACAAGGAAAAAATAATTTTTAATCCTAATACCATGATATAATTGCACAACATTCACATAATGTATATATATATATATATATATATATATATATATATATATATATATATATTTACATTTATACATGTAATGGTACTATGAGGATGGGAGAGAAATATGGAGAGAGAGAGGGAGAGAGAGGTTTTGGAAACCTTTATTTTTTTTATTTGGGACACACAGGTGACGGTTGGCTTAAGTGGAAAATAATATAGATAATTTCATTGGAAAATCTTGCAGAGCTAGTTTCTTACCTACTCAGTACTCCAAAGTAAGCATAATAATGATGGTCTTATTGGGAGAAGGCTCAGAAAGCGGCTGCTGGATCTAAAGCCCCAATGTCAGGGCTACCCCATATGGTGTGAAGAGTAGCGAGAGTTCAAAATCTGGGCTCATAAACATAAATTCCAGTAATATCCCTCTTGGTTTTTGTGAATTGAAAAATAAAATGCTGTCTTCAGTAGGAAAGGGCTCCCTCTGTAATGGTTGGGGGAGTTGGAAATGTGGGGACACTGATCCAGAAATATCAGCACTGCTCTAGTTAACACAAGACATGCAGGATCTGCTATTTATTCATTCATTCTTATTTTTAAATTATTTTATTCATTGAATTAAACCTTTTTTGACTCTGCTTTGATGTCAGATTTTAAGTTAGCATATGCGGATACAGAGAGGAATGACGAATATCACTGCCCCAGAGGAACTTGCAATGGAGTCCAGTGGAGACAGGCCAGAAAAAAGTTAATACAATTGGCAGTCCTTAGTGCTGCTAGAGGCAACTAATGGATAGCTTCAGGTCACAGATATAAAATGGAGAGGGTAGGGTGGGTGACTTAGTGGGAATTTCTCCATGATAATCAGGCCTGGAGTTCAGCTCTAAAAGTGAAGAAAGCAACCATAGTGACAACTACAATATCCCCTCCTTATCCATGGTTTTGATTTCTAAGGTGTCAGCTATTTGTGGTCAAACTGTGGTCCAAAAATATTAAATGTAAAATTCCAGAAACAAACAATTTTTTAAGTTTTAAATTGTATGCCATTCTGAGTAGCATGATAAAATCTCACACTGTCTGCTCTGTTCTGCCCAGGACATGAATCATCCCTTTGTCCAGGGTATCTATACTGTATACATGCTCTGACCCTTAGTCACTGAGTAGCTAGCTCAGATATCAGATTGACTGTCAAGATATCACAGTGCTTGTGTTCAAGTGACCCTTACTTTACTTCATAATGTCCCCAAATGGCAGGAGTGGTGATGCTGGCAATGCAAATATGCCTAGAGAAGCTGTAAAGTGCTCCCTTTAAATGAAAAGGTGAAAGTTCTTGACTTAATTAGGAAAGGAAAAAAAAACAACACTTGTATGCTGAAGTTGCCAAGATTTATGTGGGGGCTAAATGATATTAATGCTTTCCCTCCCATCTTCTAAATTATTCTGGCTGGGCTAATAATCAAGTTAACAGAGACAGATTAACAGGAGAAAATCAAAGTTTACTACATACACATGTGGAATTCATTCAGGCATGAAAATTCCAAAGACAGTGAGCAACATTGGATATATAGGACATTTTGGAGAAAAGAGTAAGGGGGTGGGGAGACGGTCCCATCAGAATGGAATTTCCATGGAATTTCCTCATTTATAAATTAAACTTTATCATTGCTATGCTTGTATAGGAAAAGCATGGTATATATAAAGTTCTGTATTATCTGTGGTTTCAGGCATCCACTGGGTATCTTGGAATGTATCCTTCCATGCACACATTTTCTGAACACCTACCAAGACCATGAGCAGGTTATAACATAAGGATGGCAATAAAATAAAAACTAACATTTATTGAATGCTTTCTGTGTGCCAGTCAGTGTGCTAAGCATTTTTTATTAGACCTTATATGTTTAGAGCAGTTTTAGGTTCAGAGTAAAATTGAATGGAAGGTACAGAGTTCTCATATACTCTTGCCACCACACAGACACAGTCTCCTCCATTATCAACATCTGTGACGGGAGTGACACATTTGCCACAAGCCATGAAACTGTATTGACACATCATTATCATCCAAAGTCCACAGTTTGCATTAAGGTTTACTTTTGTGCTGTGCGTTCTATGGGTTTTGACAAATGTCTAATGACACCCATCCCTCATTATAGTAACATGCAGAATTGTTTTATTACCCTAAAATCCTCTATACTCTAAGTATATTACATACATTAATTTTATTGTCACACTAACCTTATGAGGTAGGGACAATTATTATAGATGTAAAAATGGAGATAAAAAGGTACAGAAAATTTAAAAAACTTGCTCAACCAAGCATTCTAACCAAAATTTAAGTTAGATCATGTGTTATCCTTATAGGTAATTGCAGAGTTTTTATTTTATTCTGAATTCAAGAGGAGATCTTGGGAAAGGCAGGCAAGAAGGATTCCAGAAGCATGAGTAGCAGTGTTGGCCTTGGACAGAAGAGGCATTTCCTCAGTTACAGCTACAGGAAGAAATGTGCGTAAGTGTGGTTTGTAGGTTGGTAATAGGAAGAGGAGTCATTCTTGTTTGGTGGCTTGTATTTTCTCAGTGAGCTAAGTGACAAGGTCACAGCTGAGGAAGGTAGGAGGTAGCAATAGTAGTGAAATAGTTGTTTTAGAAAATAAAAGAGATTTCTAAAGAAATATAGTAGGATTTCTGTGCAATGTTTGAGGATTCATTAGAGCCCTAAAATTAGGAATTTAAAAGGAAACTTGTGAGTCCAGATGTGGGATTCTCTGCCCTCCCCTACATATAGTTGTTTTCTTCCTTCAAATCTGGTCTCCAAAGAAAATCCCTTTGTTTGAAGCTTAAGGCAAGGATTCGCCTGGTGTCCATGAATCCACTTCAGGGGGCCCAAGAATTTCCTGAACTTATATGCAAAATTTGTGAATATGTGCATTTTCAAGAGAATAGGTCCTTAACTCTCATTAGATTTTCAAAGGAGTCTTTGAATGCCCTAAAAGATTAAGAACCACTGTATGAATACCCTAATAGTACAGCCCGTCAGGACTGCCCCACAGGTGCCCTCATTGTCTCACTAATTGCCTTATGTAAAGGCCCATTAGATAATTCACAGCTAAACCCTTAGAACAGACTTCAACTCCTGAACCTCTCATCCCTAGCAACTGACCACAATGACTATGGGGAGAAGGGACAGTGCCTTTGCTTTAAAATACAACATACACCATCATCAGAAGTACAGATATTCCTGCTTTTATTTCATTGGTTTCTATTAATAGACATTGATTTTTTTTCCAGCCTTGAACACGCTAGATAAAAGAATATATGCATTTTTTTGAGTGTACGCATTTTTAAAAAAACTCCAAAGAGTTGTCACCAATATGAATGTGAACTTGCTTGTTTAACCACACTGGGGATTGTTGAGCCCTTTATTTTTCCTTGCCAATCTGATCATTGGAAGTAGTACATTGGTATCTTAATCTGTTTTGAGTATGTCATCATAACCTGGGGTTCTGGGATGGGCTACAGACTCTTAGAAATTTCATGCAAATGTTTAGTACTTCTGTGCATTCTTCATCGGGGAGGGGAAAGGTTATTGGAGTTTCAAAACCTTCTCCAGATTCTTTAAGAGAGTGTAGGCCTCCAAAATGTTACAAAATAAACCTGGAAGGGTTTTATAGTGAATTAATAAAGGAGATAAAAACAAACAAAAAGATACAAACTCAAAAGGAATAATTACAAAATCACCACAACTACACATTCTTTCTTACCTGGCACCTAAAATTCTGAACCTCTCCTACTTTCCTTCCACTGGGATGCTTCTACTCTCTGGCACACAGAAACTGTTTTGTGTGTGTGTGTGTGTGTGTGTGTGTTTCTTAAAACTCAAAAAAAATATTTTTTTATTGAAATATTGGTTTAAGATGGACATTATGGGAAGTACCCTATGTTTGTCAGTAGCTCCAAATACTTGTAGTTCATGTTTAAATCTGGCTGCTTTTCTCTGTGTTCACTTTTAAAATGTTTAGTATATATGAAGTTAAAATAAAGCTCATTTGCAGAGAATTTTTCATTTTGTAGAATATTCTATTTCAGTTCAAAGGGTATTGAATTACGTTTTTCAGAATTTTTCCACTTTGCAGGAAATTATTTTAACCTTAAGAAATGTTATTAAAAATGCTGCCAAAGTTGAAGTTATTTTTCCAATATCCTAGTTCAACCAAATGACATTCTTTACTCAGAAAGGGTGGTCCCATGCTCTTGCTGCCTGCAAACACAATGTCTCTCTGTCATCTTGGAGGAAATGCATGGTTTGCCTTTTGTGTACTGTTGCCCTTCTAATTTTGTATCTATCTATAATAAGGTAGGTGATAGGATCCTGGAATTACAATGCTTATATGGGCTAAAGAAATTGAGGCAGAAGATTTGTCCCAGGAAATCAGTGATAAAGTAGGACTAGAAACTTAATCTTCTGATATCCATTATCTTTCTGTGAGGAAGTGTTATATAGTAACAGAATTCCTATCTGATGATAGGTCTTGGTTCTACAACATCTTACCCAATAAGGCTTGTTGCAAATTGTATCTCCTTTGTTGATCTCATTTTCATTATCTATAAAATGGAGATAGGAATGCCTACTTTGCAGGGTGGTTGTAAGGATTAAGACAAATAATATCCGCAAAATGCCTGACAAATAGTAGGTAAAATAGGAAGGTTCATTCACCAATCTTTCCATGCTACAGGGAAACATTCATTGAGGATAGAAGTAAAGAGCTATGAAGATGGAATAGCAGATTTTGTTTTGGTAGGGAAATTATAGAATCTGAGAGTCTTTGGAACTTGGGAGAGCCCTTAGAGATCAAATAGTTCAATTAACTTGTGTTGGAGAGGAAGAAATAGGCCTTGAGAGGGCTATGCCATGATCAAGGTCTCAATGTGACACACAAACCTTGGTAGACACTTGTATTTAAGAGAACCTTCTAAGGAACCTTTGTTTCAAAGGCTGTATTAAAAATGAACTCTTTCAAAGTATAAATACATTGTGCCCTAAAAATAAGAATATCCATGCTTAAATCTCATCTGATAATAGATATAAACCAGTTGTATTTAAGATGATACCAAGTAAAGTAAAAGAAGGTGGGAATTTTTTTAAATTAAAGGGTAATATATATTTTAAAAATATAATGATGCACAGATAACGAATAAATACATTACATACATAGTCATTAAAATGTATATCACATTATTAACTTTCTATACCATGGAAGAAATAAATGGACTATCAAAATATTTTACAAAATGTGAGATGAAATTTTACTTAAATTATTTCTCCTAGATATTTTTCTCTATTCAGGATTACTTTGATCTGTCTACCATAAGAACAACACTAATTTTAATACATTGATAAATACTTGTCTTTCTAACACTACCAAAGAAACATTTGTTCCCCAGATAACTCTTAAGTAAACTGCTGTCAAAACAATTAGTGTTATTTTTCTATTATCCTCCTATTTGAGGGTAAATAACCATTTCATGAATATGTTAATTATCTAGTAGGTGGAGAAGATAAGGAGGCCTTATATCACCAGAAGCAACTGATAAATCATCAATTGTATACAAAAACAAAAGAAAGGGTTCTAAGCTGGATAGTCATATGCCCACATTTCACCTAGCCAGACTGAAATCAGTTCAGCTTTGATAGTTTAAAGGGAACCAGAAAAGGCGTGACAATGTTTTGATAGAATTAACCACAAATAAACCTTCATTTGTGCACTTTGGCTGCAATGAGGCTGTCTTCTAGCTAATCAAGTATTGCATAGTTTTATTTTATTGCCAACAAAACTCTTTTATTTTCACACATTTTAGATTACACATTTTAAAATTTTGTAATGTCATTTTACAAAATTAAAGTAATGATAGTAACTTTTTGAACATGCTCCTCTTATTTAAAAAAGCTAATTTATAGTATAAGTGCTAGACACATATTTTCTCTATAAAATCATGTTTTAAAGATAAATGATTGTGCTTTCTCTAAGCTTAATTTACCTTTAGTAATCATACCCAACTTTTGGCAGCTTTGAATGTGGCTTTTGAAATCTGCAGCACAGAATTCTTCACCATCCACAGTGGTTAAATGTTCTGCTGAAAGGGAACACATTTTGAGGGGGGAAAAGTGAATATGGGGGTGGGGAAAAACACAGAAAAATGTTGTCCCTTCCTATTTTGAAGGGGCAAGATGTATTTTTCTATATTAAATATTTTGAAAAAGTTGAATGCCGCATTGTGCCAGATAATTAAAATGTAAATTTCAGTATATATGCTTGCTTTGTGATTTTTAAAAATACATTTAAGTTAGTTGTCTTTTAAAACATGTGGTCAGCTGTTGTATTCACATATGGTCAAATGATCAAAGTCTGAACTCCTCTCTAATTGTCCCCCCGCTGCTCGTCTGCTCTGTCCGTGATCAAGGCCTCAGCAGGTGATGAGAAAGGCATGAGAACAGGCTGGAAGGAGAATGAGGCACCGAGAGGCCCAAGCTGAAAGAAATAAAGACTTCCAGTACATCACCCTGACAGTAAAGAGCGAAAGAAAAGTGACGTCTGGTTAGTAGTGCTTATATATTTTTTTTGTTTGCCAATCTGCATACATTTTTTCCTTAACTAAATGCAAATAGAGCCTCGCCTGCTCTCAGAGATAGAGCCCCACACATCAGCGCCGACACTGAAGTGTTGCATTTGTTTACTTGCCTCGGGAGGAAGCTGCTAAGCCCCACAGTTTATAGTATTTCACATGTTTGTGGAAATCATTGCAATTCTTTTCACTTCTGCTTGTCATTGTTTGCCTAGAGTTCACTTTGCCAGATGGCGCTTTATTGTCACTAGTGGTTACACCTCGCTATTGGATCAGTTCAAGACCAAATGGTGTGAAGAGCTTTCATACGTAGAGGGTTTAGTCAAACATTCATTCTCTGCTATTCAGGCCGCTTGAGTACTAATTCATAAATGAGCCGGCTGGCCTAGGAATGAAGAGAAGAGAAAAGGGCACAAGTTCTTTTTTCCCCCCTTAATTATTAACTTGCCTTCTATTTACAGTTCAAATTGGGATGAATCATAATTAAGCAGGAGTATCTTTACATAAACATAAATAAGACACTAGTGAAGGAGTAGGGAGTGGGAAATAAGATACTGACTGTATTATGTGAATTCTACCAGAGCTTGAGGGAGTTTGCAGGTCCATACAAAAACACAACCCATTATTTCCCCACAAGTCCCGATCCCTGAATATTGTCTGGTCTCTTATCAGTGAGCTAGTTTTATCAGCAAATGTCATGGATGATCTCAACAATATTTTTTTCCCTTTGGCATGTATTTTCCTGTGAAAGTTGGATGTAAATGTTTACCTTTCAAATGTGAACGTGAAGGGATCTTTAAAATCAAGAGATTCCATTCATCTTATGTAATTTATAAGAGGATTGGAGTGTTTGGACAAATTCTGGGTGGGAACACTTTTCTGCTTTAGAAATTGGGTAATTTTAGGGACCTGAGATGAGCAGCAGCAGTGTGTGTGTGTGTGTGTGTGTGTGCACTAAATGTTATGGTTATTGCCTTCATGAAGGCAAATCTCATTATAAATCTTTTGGCTACTGCCACAAATTCTGGAACTTGTTTTCCTTTCTTTGTCAAATCTATTTAAATAGTGTAGTGAAACTAAGAGAAGAGCAGCAGCAAAGGGGTTAAGCAAACAATGACCAAATTGTTTTGCCTAATTTGGTCTCTTATTAAATATGAAGCCCTGTGGTTATCTCCCTAGTTTTCTTTTTCCCTGGGATGGGAGCATAGCTTCACCTAACTATTCAAAGTGATGTTGAAAGGACAAAGAAAAGCACCAATGTGAAGAAGGAGGTTATTTGGCAGAAGGTAGGGGCTGAGGGATTTGGAGGTTATTATAGAAAAACTCCTTGAAGCCCTTGCTACAACGCTTTGGTATAGTAAGAAAGGCAACCAGGATAATGGATTGTATTAACAGAGGAAGCAAACCCAAATCAAAAGAAGTGATCTTGTTACTGTATGTCCTGATATTGTCCCTTTACAAAAAGCTGTTTGGCGCTAATCAAACACACTGCACTGCCAACCTAATCACCTTGTCCTTAGAAGCTTATTATCGTTCTGGGCAAGGCCCAGTTCACAGAACAGCCTGGATGGTGATACCTGTTTTTTCCAATGAAGGAAATGGAATGAGAGGTGAAGGCTTTCTCCTTTATTACTTTCTTTTTTTGCTTTGAGGTACAATGCAAAATTATGTAATAACAGTATCCTCAGGGCCTGAACTAAACCCAAGGGAAGCCACCCCAATGGGGATTGCAGCTCTGTTTGGGAAAAAGTACAGCTAGGAGGAACAAAGCATCAACTGGGGGCCCTCTGGTTTTTCCACACAACATTTCTGGACTGCAGCTCTTTGCTATGCTAAGTGGGCTACCAAGTAATTGGACCTATCCTTCTGGAGGGGAGGAGACAGAGAAAGCTGGAAGGGCATAGTGAGAAAACAGGAACTGTTAAATTGGGATTATGGTGGGGGTGGGGGGACGACTTTGCTTTCACAGCTCCTCAAACAAAACTTTGAAGTAGGTAGACAGAATTCGTTTTAATATTAAACCAAAAGATCTGGCATTTTCCTTTTGAAAATGGGGGGGGGGGAACTGACTAAATAGTAAATGTCTGGAGTTAGGAGGAAGGTTCGTGCATTTTTCTAAATTACCTTTGAGGAGGCCTCATTTTCCTCTTCTGAAAAATTGATAGGGCTCAACTGATATCTAAGTTACTCTCCAGCCCTGACATTTTGCAAGTCTGCATCCTCATGTTGTCTTGACTTGCATCTTTCTGTAAGAATCAATGGGGAGGGGGGGAAGGGAGGGATGGGGTATAACTGGTTCAGCTATATTGAGTCTCTGAATGACTTGTGTTGACTTAGATACAGAATTAGATTGAAATGTTTGAGTCTTGTACTGTATACTGGAACCTTCTTTTGGCCAAGACTTATGAAGAGTGGCTGGCTAAAAAGTACTTGATCATTCAGCCATTAGTTTTAAAAGGGTAGAATTGCTGGAGATTTAGAGCTGCTACATTTTACAGCTGTTTTACAGGCTGTCCCCCACTGTTCCTCTCTCCTTGTAAGGTTCAAAAATTCCTGGCTTTGGGTTCATATGGCTGAGGCCAATCAAATGCTTTCATCAGCCTCACCATTGGATGTTGAGTGATATATTGCCACCAGTTAAAATTTGACCTACTCAGTGACCCTCTTGCAAACATTAATTGTGCAGAACATCTTTCTTTGGCAACAAGAGTATCTTCTTGAAAAGGCCACTCATTTACTTAAGAGTTAGTTCAACTCATCTAACTTTGTTACAAAGATTATCTCTTGCTGCTCAGTACAAGGATCTGGAGAAAAGAATCTCATAGGTCTAAAATAAAGATTAGGAAGAGACTATTTTCCTCAAAGACTTTGCAAACGATTACTAGAGACCTTCTGAACTTCTATGAGATACGTATTTACCATAACAAAAACAGAGCCCTAATCATTACAGAATAGAAAGATGTATAACTAAGGCTTTACTTTGGATATGAAGGATTTTGTATAAAACCATTGATTTGACATGGGAAGGAAATGGCAAATTTTAAAGTGTAGAAAAATATCAAAACAAAATAAGCAATGATGGTCTGTTAACTGGTTGATGACTAAAGATAGGCTCTTTTTATTTAAGAACAAAGCAAATCACACTAAACAAGTATTTCTTATCATGGAGCCAATTGTATACAATTTTACACAGATGTGCTAGTTGATCTCATTGTGTGTCCTCAGAGGTATTAGGAAGGCATTGTCCTGAGATGGGAAAATACCTAAAAGGCGACTTTTTTCTTTTTAATATTAGCACAGAAGCTATAAAACAGGGAAAAAAGAGAGAATTGTCTTTAAAATTACCTAACTAAATCCAGGTAACTACAGAGATAGTACTTCTACTTTATTTGATCCACTTCAGCCATAATTTTAGAAATACTTTGCTTTTTAGAAGAATGGTGTTAGGTTGATCTGGTTATCTTAAGACTCTGCTGCATCTGTGCTGTGTTTTTGTGCATATACCATCACAGCCGGCACAAGCATTTTTTAAAAATTTCTCTTTCATTCCTAAACTTATAAGGTAGAGAAGCTCCTTTCTTAAGTTCATTTCTTCTTACACCTAACTGGTGGGGAGGAAAGAGCACTGGACTTGGAGTCAGATAGATTTTGGTTTAAATCCCAGCTCTACCACTACATAGCCATGTAACCTTGGGCAAGTCACTTAACCTTAGAACTTCATCTGTCAAATGAAGGTGTCAGAATTCCCTCCTGCTTTCAAAATCTTTGAAAAAATCACTAGTTTGTCTTGGTAATTATATCAAGAATCAGACACAAAATCCCTTAGGGAAGCTCTGTATCATTCCTAGGGGCAGAGCACAATACTTTCCCCCCTACTTCACCTTGACTTTTCCAAGTTGGGAGGCCTGGGAACAACCTTGTAGAGAGGTTTTATTATCCTTTTTCATGAGGAAACTGAGTCCCAATGACATTGTGGTTTTCTCAGTGGGTCACAGCTGGCAAGAAGCCAAGTAAAAATCGAAACCCAAATTTTCTAACTCCTTATCTAGCCTTTCAACCATGCTTCTAAACAAACTGGGCTTGCACAATTACTTTTCAATGAGAAATTAGCTATGTTTTGAAATGTATCTGGTAAGGCAAATTCTTCAGATCCTCTCCTGAGGACATTTTGTAAGAAATATAAACTCTCCAGTTAGACCACTTTTATACATTCATCCAAGTCAAAAAGATACAGAACCAACATGGAAGCCTTAATATAAAGACCCTGGTAATCTGGTCCTCTCCTACTCTGAGAACAAGGCAAGTACTTTTGTCCCTTCCATCTCTCCGTTCCCTTCTCTGAGTTTCTCTTATAGACCACCCTCCACCCCTACCCAGCCACAATCAGGCCCAAATTTTTGTAATAATTTTCTTCTTTTCCAGTGGGAATTACTTGCAAGGTTTCCCCCCCAATGTTTGAAAAAAGACTAGTACAAAAATGAGAGATTCAGTCCATTCTTTTACATTTGGAGGATAGTTGATAAGGTAGCCCCATCGCTAGGTTTATTATTCCGGTACTGGACTATAAGCCATTTTGGCCTTCAAGAATTTTCAGTGTGAATCCCAGAATCCCATTTTTTACCTGCCCTTTTTTCCTTATCTTCCACTTAACAACTTTGGAAAAAATAGCGACTCACATTTCCACATGGATATGAAATAAATCACCAGGCCAACTATCCCTCTGCAAGGAAGTCAGCAGTGAATAAGAGCACTCACTTTCTGCAAAACTTTTGGAGAACAGTTTTCTGTTAACACAAACATATTTTAATAGTATGGAGAAACGAGGCTTTTCTTTGTTATCCATAGCCATGGACTCAATATTCCAACAATAACAAAGTGAAATGTAAGGAATACATTTTTTTCTTGCTTAAGATACTATTTTTCCATATTCACACAGATATAAAATTCTGGAAGAAATTTTACTAGCCCTGCTATTTTCAGACTGGTCTTTAGTAGTGGGACTTTAAATGTTTAAAATATTTTTAATTGTGGAAAAATACACATAACATAAAATTTACCATTTTACCATTTTAATTGATATTAAGTACATTAACATTGTTGTGCAAACATCACCACCATTCACTCTGGAACTATTTTCATCCTGCAAAACTGAAAATTGTTCATTACACAATAACCCATTTTCTTAGCCCCTGGTAACCACTACTTGACTTTTTACCTATATGAATTTGTTTATTTTAGATATTTCATGTAAGTGGAATAATAAAATATTTGTTTTTTTGTGTCTGGCTTATTTCACTTAACACACTGTATTCAAAATTCAAAGTAGCATGGGTTTTTTTTAAAGGCTGAATAATATTCTATTGTACATATATATCGGTACATATACCACATTTTATTTATCCATTCTTCATCTGTCAATGAACACTTGGGTTGCTTCTATCTATTATCTAATGTGAATAATGCTTTTATGAACACAGAAGTAGAGACTTTAAATTTTCCCCCCATGAAAACTTGCAGATACCAACATGGAAGTCTGATAAAAAATAAGAGGATTCTTATTGTTTGGTGGAAACTATTTCATTGTCAGGGCAGGAAAAAAGGCACTAGTCCTTCAACCTTTTCCTTTTCTAGGCAAGGAAAGTTCACTCTCGAGAGGGAAAGAACACACAGTGGGACACCAGTAAGTTAAAGACAGAGCCTCCACAAAAACCTAGTGTCTTGACCTCATCTGCTTCTATTTCCACTTACTTGGCATTACTAGTTTGGGAAAATGATAGCATTCTTTTCTAATGTCTGAATTGGGAACATAGAAAATATTAGTGCGATCCCAGGACTGTATTTTGGTAGAGAACATGATGATTTGTATTAGGACTTCTACATTGAGGTAGTTGTGAGTTTCCCTCCCCCTATATCATTTAAAAAAAAATACATTTTATTGATTTTTTACAGAGAGGAAGGGAGAGGGATAGAGAGTTAGAAACATTGATGATAGAGAAACATCGATCAGCTGCCTCCTACTGGGTATGTGCCCGCAACCAAGGTGCATGCCCTTGACTGGAATCAAACGTGGGCCCTTTCAGTCTGCAGGCTGATGCTTTATCCACTGAGCCAAACTGGTTAGGGCCCCCTATATCATTTTATTTTGCTTCAATAGACCTGTAATAATAGTATGTGGTTTTCAGAGTGGAACCACTAACACCACCAACCAGCCACATCATTCCACATACTCTAGATTAAGAATATACTATTTGATTAATGAGACAGTGGTTTCAGAGCCCTTTGAGTTGCTCAGAACAAAGGTACTGGGTAGATTCAAAGTGTTAACATTATGGCATTTTCTAAGGATAGATATTTTGCTAAATATTTTCACTTTAGTATTAATCTTCAAATGTCTGCAAACATTCAGTTGCATTTACAAAATGAAGCTTTAAAATAAACCTTGGAAGACAATTACAATTGGCCATCATAGGATATACTTTACCCTACTAAGTATTTTAATATAATCAAAAATAGTTGGAAGTGATGGTACCATGGCAACAAAATGAACTTTAAAAATGTTGAAATATATCTTGCATAGAAAAGATCTCATGTTAGGTTTAATCTTTTTTCATTTTTAATTGGCATAAGTTGGTTTTCACAATGTCAGCTTTTATTAGCTTATCTCATATAGGATCAGCACAATTAAGGTCTGAATGGCTATTTGTTATCAAAAAGAAGAGAAATGCTTAGTGTTCTTCATTACAACATAATGGATTTCCAGATCTTCCCCATTTTTAAAAGTTTGGTTTTTTAGGTCATCTCCGCTTCTTGAAATTCCATACCTCTAAAATAAGGGCCATAAAAGTGACAGGGAAAGCAATAGAATAAAAGGGAAAAGCAGATATTCTCTAAAGGTGGAGAAGTTCTCTTCCACCTAACACTCACACAGCAGTGTCCTGGAGGCTGAAAGTAACTACAAAGGAGAGGATGCTCATATTAAAAAGAAGGACAAAAAGCTAGCATTTACTTAGCTGTTACTAGGTGCCAGGCACTGGGCTTGACCCATTCCTAAATATTATTTCACACCATTGTCATAGCAATGCTGTGAAGTCTATAGTAGCCCTCATTTTTACACTTGAAGAAAGTGGGACTCAGATTATGTAATTTGCTCCAATAAATTGATTGTGTCAGACTTAAACAAAGGTTTTTTTTCTGTCCAACTTTTCTTTTCTTACACTAGCCTCATTAATTTTGTGAATAGAAAGAAATGGACTGTTTGCAGTTGTTGATATATCCTCATCATTGTGATCACATTTACATATTTCAGTTCCCAAACACAAATGTCCAGGCTTGGGGGTTCAGGGTGGAGATATGACTTTCAACAGCAGGAAGGAGACAGACAATGGGAGATAAAGGAGAAGGATGGGAGAGCTTAGTATTTAAGACCTGGATTTAAAGCCCCGCCTCACCAACTGCTGTGTGCACATGAGAAAGAAACAACCTCACTGACACTCAGCTTTCTAAAATGGTACTCATAGGATGGTTGTGAGCTTTGCTGATCATGCCAGAAATGTGTTCAAGCACAGAGCCTGACAACCAGGAAACATTCTATGTGGTTTCTTTTACCTCTAGAGTACTGTGTTTGGACATATCACAGAGTTTTTTTCAGAAGGAAGTGTAGATCTATTCATCTGCTGATGGGCAGTTAGGCTGTTTCCAAATCTTAGCTATGGTGAATTGTGCTGCTATGAACATAAGGATGCATATATCCTTTCTGATTGGTGTTTCTGGTTTCTTGGGATATATCCCTAGAAGTGGGATCACTGGGTCAAATGGCCGTTCCACTTTTAACTTTTTGAGGAAATGCCATACTGTACTACTCTTTGTCATATTTTACACAATAAAAATACATAATAATAATAATAATAATAATAAAAAGAAAGAAGTGTAGATTAGTGTTTGCGAAGGGAGCTGACAGTATTAGCCAATGCAAGTCAGAGCACATAATATGGAGAGAGAGCATTTTTACCTAGGGCTCCAACCACACTCCTGAGACTCATTGGAGTTTTCAGAGCTGGACTGAAGTATTGACTATTTTTTAAAATATATCTTTATTGTTCATTTTATTGCAGTTGTTTCTCTTTTCCCCCCATATCTCCCCTCCTCCTAGTTCCCACCCCATCCACTGCCTTTATCCCGCCCCCCCACTGTCCTCATCCATAGGTGTATAATTTTTGTCCAGTCTATTCTCACACCCCCAACCCCCTATCTCCTTGGGAATTGTCATTCCACTACCTTTCTATGCCCCTGATTCTGTTCTATTCATGTTTATTCTGTTCATCAGATTTTTTTAAATTCACTTGATTTTTAGGTTCACTTGTTGATAGATATGTATTTGTTGTTCATAATTTTATCTTAACTTTTTCTTCTTTTTCTTTTTCTCAAAAAATACCTTTCAGCATTTCATATAATACTGGTTGGGTGGTGATGAACTCCTTTAGCTTTTTCTTGTCTGTGAAGCTCTTTATCTGACCTTCAATTCTGAATGATAGCCTTGCTGGGTAAAGTAATCTTCGTTGTAGGTTATTCCTATTCATTGTTTTGAATATTTCTTGCCATTCCCTTCTGGCCTGCAATGTTTCTATTGAGAAATCAGCTGACAGTCGTATGGGTTCCCCCTTGTAGGTAACTGATTGTTTTTGTCTTGCTGCTTTTAAGATTTTCTCCTTGTCTTTTGCCCTTGGCATTTTAATTATGATGTGTCTTGGTGTGGTCCTCCTTGGGTTCCTTTTGTTTGGGATCTTCTGTGCTTCCTGGACTTGCAAGTCCATTTCTTTCACCAGGTAGAGGAAGTTTTCTGTCATTATTTCTTCAAATATGTTTTCTACATCTTGCTCTCTCTCTTCTTCTGGCACCCCTATAATTCTGATGTTGGTACACTTGAAGTTGTCCCAGAGACTCCTTACATTATCTTCATATTTTTGGATTCTTTTTTCTTTTGGCTTTTCTGGGTGGGTGAGTTTTGCTTCTTCATATTTTATATCTTTGACTTGATTCTTGCGATCCTCTCATCTGCTGTTGGATCTCTATATATTATTCTTTATTTCAGTCAGTGTATGCTTAATTTCTAGCTGGTCCGTTTTTATATGCTCGAGGGCCTCACTAAATTTGTCAGCAGATTCTAGAATAGTCTTGAAAAGCCTTATAACTGTGGTTTTGAACTCTATATCCAGTCGTTTGCTTTCCATTTCTGTCGTCTATGACCTCTTTCTTGGTCTCTGCATTTTGGCTGCTTCCCCCTTCATTGAAAGAGTGACTTTAATCACTCTGTCTATGGTGGGAGAACTTCTATGCTGGAGACACCTTATGGGGCAAGATTTGCTTCAGTGGGGCTTTGGTGCCCACTAAGTCTGCCTCCTGAGTGCGTCCCTTGTCCAGGTACGCTGGTTCTTGTATCTCCAGGGAGGTGCTGTCTTAGCTTCTGCCTGGGGCTTGCCAGCCTTTTACATGCAAAAGCCTCTGTGTGCAGCTTGTATAGGTCGGGGTCTCAGGGAGTCTACAGGGTGGAGCTACTAGGTATGGCTGCTTCCTGGCCCTGCTCTAAGAGGCACCAGGTCTCACACTGCTCTGGAGTTTCTCCCGGCGCTCAGACGGTGCTAGACAGTCCAGCTCCTCCCCGTAAGTTTCTGAGTCCCCCGCAACTCGCCTGGAACTGGAGTTCAGAGCCTTCGGGAGCTTGTGTTTCCTTCCGGTACAAAATGCTACCAGTCCTTCTTGTGAGCCATTTTGCGAGCCGCAAACTGCCCTTTCCACACACCATGAGCCGCCATTTCACGAGCGTCAGGCGAGCGCCAGCCGCCATCTCCACAAACCCTCTGTGCGAGCCCCTTCGCATGCGTGCCTCCGTACCTTTGCACTTTATTTCCGCACTTCTTCTGAGTCTCAGTCTCCCTCTAGTTGTAGAATTTCCATTCAGCCAGCCTTCCTGTGGGTCTGGGTGTTGTTTGTTTTTTCTTTTCATTGTTGTTTTATAATTGTTGTGCCTAGCAGCAATTTCGGTGTTCACCTATGCTGCCATCTTGGTTTCTCTCTAAAGTATTGACTATTCATTGACAACAATGGAAGCCTTTCCCAGTTAGCAGATTGTTGATATATATTTTCTTCAGTTATAAAATTATCTTCCATAAATATTTATTGCTTATTTGAAGCCTCCTACTTCTATTTATTCTTTCATTCAAAACATAGTTTCTGAGTGCTTTCTTTGTACTAGGCACTATTTTTGGCATTGGGGAAAGAGCAGTGAAGAAAAAAAAGGCTAACAAAAATTTATATTCTCATGGAGCTTATATTCTGAAAGGGAAGAAAGACAATAAATAAGATAAATGGGTAAAAGAGATACTATGTTATTGAGGAATGCTAAAAGAAAAAAAAAGTGGGTAAATGGGAAAAGGAGATAGGAAGTGTGGTGGTGGTTTGCAATATTTGGTTGGGAGCTGGGGAAAGCCCTACTGAGAGAGTGTCATTTGACTTGAAGGAAATGAAAAGGAGAATAATTCCAGGCAGAGAAAACAGAAAGTGCAAAGGCCCTGAGGAGGAAGCATGTTACAAATGTTCTGGGAAATCAAGGAAAGCCAAAGTGGCTGGCAGAGTGAGTGGAAGACTGGTGATGGGAAGAGAAGGGGGAAGGAATAGGAAAAGGATCAGGTAGGTTTTGTAGAGATAATTTCTTTTTTTTTTTAAGGAAAAAACAATGTTTATGTAGAAG
Organism: Murina feae; assembly: GCA_004026665.1. Classification (NCBI taxonomy): domain Eukaryota; kingdom Metazoa; phylum Chordata; class Mammalia; order Chiroptera; family Vespertilionidae; genus Murina; species Murina feae. Next base: position 19,598 of record PVJC01019375.1, read on the forward strand.
TCCTATTCAGTTTCCATGTTTGACTTTATCTTGTTTGTTCTTTTTTTATTATTACTTAAAATATTACAAAGAGTAGTACATATGTCTCTTTTTTCCACCTTGACCTCCTCCCCTACCCCCCAATGTCTTGTGTCCATTGGTTATGCTTATATGGATACATAAAAGTGCTTTGGTTGATATCTTTCCCCTCCCCCACAACCCTCCCTGGTCTACCTGCTGTAGTTTGACAGTCTGTTTAATGCTGCTCTGCTTCTGTATCTAAAAATTTTTATTTATCAGTTTATAATGGTCTTTATTATCCATAGATGAGTGATGTCATGTGGTATTTTTCTTTCATTGATTAGCTTATTTCACTTAGCATAATGCTCTCCAGCTCCATCCATGCTGATGCAAATGGTAAGAATTCGTTCTTTTTTACAATAGCATAGTATTCCATTCTGTAGATGTACCACCACTTTCTAATCCATTCATCTGCTGATGGGCACTTAGGCTCTTTCCAAATCTTAGCTAGGGTGAATTGTGCTGCTATGAACATAAGAATGCATATATCCTTTGTGATTGGTGTTTCTGGCTTCTTGTGATATATCCCTAGAAGTGGGAACACTGGGTCAAATGGCAGTTCCATTTTTAAATTTTTGAGGAAATTTCCTACTGTTTTCCATAGTGGTTTCACCAGTCTGCATTCCCACCAGCAGTGCAAGAGGGTTCCTTTTTCTCCGCATCCTCTCCAGCACTTGTCGTTTGTTGATTTGTTGATGATAGCCATTCTGACAGGTGTGAGATGATACTTCATTGTTGTTTTGAATTGCATCTCTCGGATGATTAGTGACTTTGAGCATGTTTTCTTATGTCTCTTAGCTTTCTGAATGTCCTTTTTTGAAAGCGTCTATTTAGGTCCTTTGCCCATGTTTTGATTGGATTGTTTATCTTCCTTTTGTTAAGTTGTATGAGTTCCCTGTAAATGTTAGAGATTAAACCTTTATCAGTGATAACATTGGCAAATATGTTCTCCCATGCAGTGAGCTTTCTTATTGTTTTGTTGATGGTTTCTTTTGCTATGCAGAAGCTTTTTATTTTGATTTAGTCCCATTTGTTTATTTTCTCTTTAGTTTCCAATGCCCTAGGATCAGTATCCGTGAAGAAATTGCTTCCGCATATGTCTGAGATTTTGCTGCCTGTGGACTCCTCTAGTATTTTTATGGTTTCCCATCTTATGTTTAAGTCCTTTATCCATTTTGAGTTTATTTTTGTGTATGTTGTGCGTTGGTGGTCCAGTTTCATTTTTTTACATGTATCTGTCCAATTTTTCCAACACCATTTGTTGAAGAGACTGTCTTGACTCCATTGTATGTTCTTGCCTCCTTTGTCAAATATTAATTGAGCATATTGGTTCAGGTTGATTTATGGGTTTTCTACTCTGTTCCATTGGTCTATGTCTATTCATGTTCCATTACCAGGCAGTTTTGAACACTGTGGCTTTTAATACAGCTTGATATCTAGTATTGAGATCCCACCTACTTTGTTCTTTCTCAGGATTGCTGCAGCTATTCGGGGTCTTTTTTTTTTTTTATTCCAGATGTATTTTTGAAGAGTTCATTCTAGGTCCGTGAACGATGCCATTGGTATTTTGATGGGGAGTGCATTAAATTTATAAATTGCTTTGGGTAATATGGACATTTTAATGATATTGTTTCTACCAACTCTTGAACATGTTATGTTCTTCCTTATGTTTGTCTTCCTCTATCTCTTTTTTCAATATCCTGTAGTTTTCTGAGTAGAGGTCTTTTACTTCTGTAGTTTATCATGGTCTTTATTATCCATAGATGAGTGATGTCATGTGGTAATAAACTGTTATTCCTAGGTATCCTAATATTTTGGTGCAATGGTAAATGGGATTGCTTTTTTAGTCTCTCTTTCTGTAAGTTCACTATTGGTTTATAGAAATGCCATAGATTTCTTGGCATTAATTTTGTATCCTGCTACATTGCCAAATTCATTTATTAAGTCTAATAATTTTTGATGGAGTCTTTAGGGTTTTTCATGTACAATATAATGTCATCTGTGAATAAGGACAGTTTTACTTCTTTTCCAATTTGGATGCCTTTTATTTCTTCTTCTTGTCTAATTGAAATCATTAATACTTCCAGTACTATGTTGAACAGGAGTGGTGAGAGTGGGCAACCCTGTCTTGTTCCTGTTCTAAGGGAAAATGGTTTTAGTTTTTGCGCATTGAATATGATGTTGGCTGTGGGTTTGTCATACATAGTTTTTATTATGTTGAGGTATAATCCTTCTATTCCCACCTAACTGAGAGTTTTTATCAAAAACGAGTGTTCTATTTTGTCAAATGCTTTTTCTGCATCAATTGATATGACTATGTGTTTTTTATCTCTTAATTTGTTGATGTGAGGTATCGTGTTTATTGATTTGCGGATATTGTTCCATCCTTGCATCCCTGGGATAAATCCTACTTGGTCATGGTGTATTATCTTTATGATGTACTGCTGGATCCGATTTGCTAGGATTTTGGCATCTATGTTCATGAGGGATATTGGCCTATAATTCTCTTTCATTGTGGTGTCTTTGTCTGGTTTTGGTATTAGGGTAATGCTGGCTTCATAGAATGAGCTTGGAAGTATTGTTTCCTCTTGGATTTTTTGGAATAGTCTGAGGAGGATAGGTTTTAGTTTTTCCTTGAATGTTTGGTAAAACTCCCCTATGAAGCCGTCTGGCACTGGGCTTTTGTTCGCTGGAAGCTTTTTGATAACTGCTTCAATTTCTTCCATAGTTATTGGCCTATTGAGAATTTTAGATTCTTCTTGATTGAGTTTTGGAAGGTTGTATTTTTCTAGGAATATGTCCATTTCCTCCAGGTTGTTCAGTTTGTTGGAATAGAGTTGTTCATAGTATTTTTAAACAATGTATTTCTGTGGGGTCTGTTGTTATTTCTCCTCTTTCATTTCTGATTTTGTTTATTTGGGTCCTCTCTCTTTGCTTCTTGGTGAGCTTGGCTAGAGGTTCATCAAACTTCCTTATCCTTTCAAAGAACCAGCTCTTGGTTTCATTGATCTTTTGTGTTGTTTTTTTGTTTGTTTCTATGCACTTTATCTCTGCTCTGATCTTTATTATTTCATTCCTTCTGCTTACACTGGGCTTTTCTTCTTGCTCTCTTTCTAAATATTTGAGTTGTCCTTTTAGGTAATTTATTATCATTGTTTCTTGTTTTTTTTTTGTAGTAGGCTTGTAGAGCTATGAACTTCCCTCTCAAGACTGCTTTCACTGTGTCCCATAGGGTTAGGATTGTTGTGTTTTAATTGTCATTTGTTGCCATGATGTTTTTTTATTTATTTTCTGATCTCTGTGGTTACCCAGTCATTGTTTAATAGCATGTTATTTAGTCTCCATGTATTTGATTTTTTGGATTGTTTTAATTGTAGTTGATTTCCAGTTTTATTCCATTGTGATCTGAGAAGATGCTTGATGATTTCTATTTTCTTGAATTTGAAGAGACTTTGCCTGTGACTCAATATATGGTCTATCTTTGAGAATGACTCATATGCACTTGAGAAGAATGTATAATCTGTGACTTTGGGAGGAAGTGTTCTGAAGATGTCGATTAATTCCATCTGATCTAGTGAGTCATATAAGAATGATGTTTCTTTGCTGATTTGTTGTTTAGAGGATCTGTGCAATGGTGATAGTGAGGTATTAAAGTCCCCCACTATGAGTGTATTGCTGTCAATCTCTCCCTTGATATCCTCCAGAAGGTTTTTTATGTATTTGGGTGCTCTTATATTGGGTGCGTATATGTTTACCAGAGTTATTTCTTCTTGTTGGATTGCTCCCTTTAGTATTATGAAGTGGCCTTCCTTATCTCTTTTTATGCCCTTCACTTTGATATGTAATTTGTCAGATATAAGCATTGCTATGCCAGCTTTTTTTGTCATTTTCATTTGCCTGAAAAACCTTTTTCCATCCCTTCACCATCAGTCTGTGTGCATCTTTTTTTCTGATGTGGGTTTCCTATAGACATCAGATATATGGGTCATGTTTTCTTATCCACTCAGTTACCCTATGTCTTTTGATTGGGGCATTTATTCCATTGACATTTAAAGTTATTATTGATAGATAATTGTTTGTTGCCATTTTATTCTTTATCCTTGTGTTCCTTCTTCGTTTCCCTTTTTTTCTTTTTCTTTTTACTGCAGACCCTTTAAAATTTCTTGCATTGCTGGTTTGGTGCTAACAAACTCCCTTAGTCCTTTTTTGTCTGTGAAGCTCCTGATTTCACCCACAATTTTGATTGATAGCTTTGCTGGGTATGGTATTCTTGGATTCAGAAACTTCCTTGGCATGACTTTGTGTATTTCATTCCATTCCCTTCTTGCCTGATGTGTTTCTGTTGAGAAATCAGTCACTAGTGTGATGGGGATCCTTTGTAGGCAACTTTCTGTCTCTGTCTGGCTGCTTTTAAAATTCTTACTTTGTCATTGGTGTTTGCCAATTTAATTATGATGTGCCTTAGCGTTGGTCTTTTAGTGTTCATTTTAGGTGGGACTCTATGAGCTTCTTGGATTTGTGCGAGTTTTCTCTTCCCTATATCAGGTAAGTTTTCTGTTATTATTTCTTCAAACAAGCTTTCTATTCCTTGCTCAGTTTCCTCTCCTTTTGGCTCCCCTATTACATGGATATTGTTTCTTTTTGTGTTATCCCAAAGTTCTCTTAGGCTCTCCTCTTGCTTTTTAATTTTTTTGTCTAGAAGCTGCTCTGCGTGAGTATTTTTTTCTATTTTGTCTTCTAGCTCTGATGTGATCCCCTGCTTCATCTAGTCTACTGATAATGCTTTCTATTGAGTTCTTTATAGCAGTGATGTCACTTTTCATTTCTTCTTGGTTCTTCATCATTTCCTCTTTGTTCTTACACATATTGTTGAATTTGTCTTCCATTCTTTTCAACCACCTGATGACCATTTCTTTGAATTCCTTCTCCTACAGGTTGGTTGCCTCCATTTCATTTACTTCCTTTTCTGGTGATGCCTGTTTCTCTTTCATATGGGGACTGCTTCTTTGTCTTCCCATGATCTTTCTTCTCTGGGTGTCTGGTTATGTAGTTCTCTCTCTCCTGCATTGATTTAAATGCACAAAATACTGCACAACAAGGCATAATGCACAAAGTACTGAACACAGATGTATTCATGATACTAATAACTCCAAATAATGGTGGCCACCAAAGAAAAGAGAATTAGGAGAAAGAGGAAGAGAAAAAGAAAAAAGGGAAAAGGGAAAAAAGAGAGTGCAAAAATGAAATTTGGACAGGGAAATAGAAAAGAAAATGGAGTAAGAGAGAAAAGAAAGAGTATGAAATAAAAGAGGGGAAGAAACTATATGTGGAGAAAATAGAACAGCCACTAATTTCAATGAATGACAGCAACAGACACCTAGAGATGAATGCAAACTATAAACAACCGCTAATTTCAAGCGAGGTGAGGGAAAACAGAGGCAACAAAATAACCAAAAAAAAAAAAAAACCCTAAAAAAACCCAAAAAGAAAAAGTGAAATAATCTCACAAATATGGATTAAAAAAACACACAGTATAATCAACAATCAAGCTAACAACAGCCAAGCGACAGAGAGAAAAAAAGAAAAGAGAAAAAAATTGGATAGTGAAGAAAGACAAGAGTGAGGTGTGTATGCAATTAGAGCAGGGGACTGGAAATTGGATATATAAGTAGGGTAAAATTTTAAGAGGGGGTAAAAAGAGGGAGTAGGAAAAATCTAAAGCAAGAATAGGGTAAGAGAAATAGGACAACAAAAGGAGAAAAGTGAGGAAGAGAGTGTTGGCATAAAGGTAAGGGTGAGATAAAGTGATGCTAAAAGGAAAAATGAAAATAGAATGTAAAACACTAATTGCAAAATAAAATAAAATGAAAATAAAATGACACTAAAAAAAGGTAAAGTAGTAGTAGTAATAATATTGATTAAAAATAAAAACGTAATAATTAAAAAAGTAAAATCAAGTGAGGAAACAGGAAAAAAATAGTTTCTTAAGTAAGAGGTGAAAAAAATAAAAATGTATAGTAGTTAGGGTCATTCACTTCCTCTACTCTTTGGTTTGACTCTCCTTTGTCCTGTCAGGTATTTAGGAGAAGATTGAAGTTCCCTGTGATACACTGCTCCTCTGTGTTGTAAATCACAGCTCTATTTTAAAGCCGACAGTATTTCTTTGTTTCCCAGACTGCCTTTACTTGTGTTTACAGAAGAGTCAGTTTGTTGTTCAGCCTCTGGGTGGCAGTATTCCTGGATTGACCTCTGGGGCTATAATTCCTCTCTAGCCAGTATTTAGGCCTTGTTTTCCCTATCACACTTAATACTGGTTTGGGTGAATGGACTGCCTCAGAGCTGGTTTCTTGGTCTGTTTCTCCTGCTCTGATCCCCAGGTTCCACATAAAAACAATTTTCCCCTGCAGTCTCTGTAAGTGACCCCAACTGGGTGATCTTATGTGTTGGGCTCAATAATCAAGAGCAAGGATTTAAGGAGAGAAGAGGAAAAAAAGAGCTTGATTAACTGTGTGAGCTCACAGTCTCTTCCACACATCCTCTCTCCCCTGGCGCTATGCAGCCGGCACATTGGCAAAGTCCGAGGCTGCCCTCTTGCACCCAATCAAGCTATAGGCTGATTTTTTTAGAGTTCCTTTCTGCCAGCAGCCCCACGGATCCCCCTTCCCACTTGTGAATTTTGCTGGCATCAAGGGCCACGGACTTTGTGGAGCGCAGACTTCCTCTGCGGACACACACGCACACACACACACACACACACACACACACACACGGTCCTCTCCCACCTGGATTACAAACCGCAACTTTATCTCAGCAAAATCTGACCTTTTTGTGGGAAGGCGCAAGGCTCGTCTCAGTCCACGTATTTGTTGGATCCGGTGTTCCTGGGTTCCTAGCTGGTCCTGGGGTGCCTCTGTTGCAGGATTCCTGGATGTATAGACTTGTGGTAATAGCCACTCTCCCTTTTAAGATGGTGCGGTCTCCTCCACAGAGTCTCTGCCCCGGGAGAAATTTCAGCAACAAGCAGTTGCCCTGTGATCTTACAACAGTTGCCGGGCTGCAAACTGTCACTCCCAGCTGAATCTCCTGTGCCAATGTGGGCTAGATGTTACTCATTTCAGCTGCTCACCCAATCTGCTCTGGGACAAAGCACAGGACATGTCCATCTATACTGCTGCCATTTTTCCTTTGGAGATAATTTCTTAAAAATGAAAAAAATAGGAGTAGAAAAATAGCAAATAAGTGGACTAGAAAATTTAGAAATAATATATAATTAAAAAAATAATTTCAGGTACTGGTATTTTTATTGTTATTTTGATACAGAGACATGTACACACACATATATAATAAAGCACAAAGTTTTGTGTGTTTTTTTTGTTTGTTTTTTAAAAGTATTACATATGTCTCCTTTTTCCCAGATTCATCCCCCACCCCAGCAACTTCCACCCCCCAAAACAAGCCCCTACTGCCCCAGTGTCTGTGTCCACTGGTTATGCTAATAGGCATGCATACAAGTCCTTTGATTGATTCTAGCTCCCTCTTCCCCCACCCCCACCCCCCTGCCAATGCCTTATCTCTGAGGTTGGATGGTCTGTTTGGTGTTACCTTGTCTCTGGCTCTATTTTTGTTCAGCAGTTTATGTTGTTCATTATATCCCACACTAGAGGCCTGGTGAATGAAATTTGTGCATGGGGAGGGAGCTGTGGGCTCAGCCAAGCCTGCACCCTTTCACAATCTGGGAGCTCTCAGGAGATGTCTGACTACATTTTTAAAAAATCACCCTGTACTTAATTTTCTTACTAACTCCTCCCTTTAAACTCCCCTTACTCTCACATTCTGTTTCTTCTTTTTATTTAACTACTAGAAGCCCCATGCACACATTTGTGCACTGGTGGGGTCCCTCAGTCTGGCCTACAGGGATCGGGCTGAAACTGTCTCTCCAACATACCCTGATGGGTTCCGGATTGCAAAAGGGTGCAGGCCAGGCCAAGGGACCCCACTGGTGCACGATCGGGGCAGGGGAGGGACTATGGGAGGGCTCCAGGGGTGTCCAACCCATCTTGTCCTATCCCGACAGCCGAACCCCAGCAGCAAGCTAACCTCCTGGTTAGAGTGTCTGCCCCCTCGTGGTCAATGCACATCATAGTGACTGGTTGAACAGTCAAACCAACTGTCAGACACTTAGCATATTAGGCTTTTATTATATAGGATTTTCCTGGCCTTAACCCATTTTAGCATCCTTCTCTTTCCTGCTCTCTTTCCCTCTCTCTTTGCACCTCCTGTGGCCCCACTCCTTCCCTCCTTCTTCCCTTCTCTCCTTTCATTCACCATGTCTGTCTCCTTATTCCTCCCCCCTCCCCCCATTCTCCTTTCCCTTGTGAGCCTGAACCCTGCCTCCCTCCCTCCTTCCCTATTATTACCACCTCACCCCCTCTATGTTCACTAGTTTCTCTTTTAAACCTTCCCCTTTCCTCTCTGGGACCTGCTGCCAGCCCTGCCTGAGCATACTTTGAAATTAAATCTTCCATTCAGGGGTCATTAACCCACAGCCGGCCTGCACTGCCCCCACCCCCTTCCACAGCCTCCCTGCTGCCATCCTCCTCCCATTCCCTGCCTGGGATGCCCCAACTTCTAGTCAACAAAGTACACTTAACAAACCACCAACTTAACCCTGAACAGTGTCTTTGGGGTCCAGTCTTCACGTATAAAAATGGTACCCTCCTTAGCAACCGACTCCATCGCAGCTAAGCTGTGTCTCCCCTCCCAGCGCACTGGCGCCCAGCCCCACAAGAGTGGCCAAGGCCTGCATGGCCTGGGTGTTGCTGCCACAAAGCAGGAGCACCTCTGCCTAAAAGGCCTCGAATCATCTACCCCTCCATCCCAATGGCCTGTGCCAGAGACCACCACCCTCGTTCTGCATCTGGACAGGGCTCCCCACTCCACACTGCCTGCACCTCACCCTTTGCAGGATGCAACTGCTCTGTATGCCCCTGGAGTTGTCACCCCCTCCAGTGTGCTCCCTGTTTTTCCTTCCCTTTTCCATTCCTGCGTCTTTTTCTTGTTCCCTTTCTATATTTCTGTTTCTCCTTTCTGGCAATCTGGATGCAGATCTGCCTTCCTCTCCTTCTCCTTTCTTATACCCTCATATCGTAATTTATTCTACCTACACCCGGGCTTGCAGCTGCCTGGGCAGGGGTCAGGGACACAGCCTGCTGATCTGTTGGTTGTTATGTGACAGCATCCTGACCAATTTGCATATCATCCTATTATTAGATAGATAGGAGTGAGATCATGTGATATTTAGCTTTCTCCAAAAGGCTTCGTTTGCTTACCATAATGCTCTCCAGATACATCCATGCTGTTGCAAATGGTAAGAATTCCTTCTTTTTACAGCAGCATAGTATTCCATTGTGTAGGTGTACCACCGTTTTCTAATTCATTCATCTACTGATGGGCATTTAGGCTGTTTCCAAATCTTAGCTATGGTAAATTGTGCTGCTATGAACATAGGGATGCATATATCCTTTCTGATTGGTGTTTCTGGTTTCTTGGGATATATTCCTAGAAGTGGAATCGCAGGGTCAAATGGGAGTTCCATTTTTAACTTTTTGAGGAAACTCCATACTGTCTTCCACAGTGGCTGCACCAGTCTTCATTCCCACCAGCAGTGCACGAGGGTTCCTTTTTCTCCGCATCCTCGCCAGCACTTGTCATTTGTTGATTTGTTGATGATAGCCATTCTGACAGGTGTGAGATGGTGCCTCATTGTTGTTTTGATTTGCACTCTTGGATATTAGTGACTTTGAGCATGTTTTCATATGTCACTTGGTTTTCTGTATGTCCTCTTTCAAAAAGTGTCTATTTAGGTCCATTGCCCATTTTTTATTGGATTGTTTATCTTCCTTTTGTTAAGTTGGATGAGTTCCCTGTAATTGTTGGATATTAAACCCTTATTAGAAATAACATTGGCAAATATGTTCTCCCATGCAGTGGGTTTTTTGTTGTTTTGTTTATGGTTTCTTTTGCTGTGTGGAAGCTTTTTATTTTGATGTAGTCACATTAGTTTATTTTCTTCATAGTTTTCATTGCCTGAGGATATGTATTGGTAAAGATATTGCTATGACAAAAGTCTGATATTTTACTGCATATGGAGTCTTCTAACATTTTTATGGTTTCCCATTTTACATTTAAGTCCTTTAACTATTTTGAGTTTATTTTTGTGTATGGTGTAAGTTGGTGATCTATTTTCATTTTTTCATGTATCTGACCAATTTTCTAAGCACCATTTATTGAAGAGACTGTCTTGACTCCATTGTATGTTCTTGCCTCCTTTGTCAAATATTAATTGAGCATAATGGGTTGGGTTGATCTATGAATTCTCTGTTCTGTCCCATTGGTCTATATGTCTGTTGTTGTGCCAGTACCTGGCAGGTTTGAGAACCATAGTTTTGGAATATAGCTTGATATCTGGTTGTGATTCCTCTAATTTTGGTGTTTTTTTTTTCTTTTTCCTCAGGATAGTTGTGGCTATTCAGGGTCTTTTTTTTAATTATAAAAAATGTATTCTTTTTTTTTTTACATTTTTTTAAAATTACATAAAGCTTTACAAAGATTAGTACATATATCTCTTTTTCCCCCT
>PVJC01019376.1:0-15387 GCA_004026665.1 Murina feae
ATTATCTACTGTGTATTAGCTGCTCAGAGAAATATTAAGAATCAATGTGCCTGGAACAGAATGTGCAATAGAAAGATGGATTTCAATGAATTCTAGATGACTTGAACTAAATTAGGTGGTATGTAGCTTCAACCAGTGCAGGACAAAGAATAACCCCAGCAGGAGTTGTCTGTCTTCCTAAATGAGTTGGTGTTCTGGTAAAGTAATGGAAATAACAATATAGGGCGTTAATACCAACTTAACTGAGGGCTTCTATGTGCCCCAAGAGTGAGCCATACCCTTTTTATTCATATCCTTTCATGCTCACAACAATACCTTGAGAGTGATGTAATTATTATTTCTATTTTACATACAAGGAAACTAAAGGTTATGCAAAGCCCAATATCTGATAAGTGTGTATGGTAGATTACTCACAAAAATGGCCACAGTTCCTCCAGTCAAGAGGCAGGATCTATTCTCCACTCTGTTAATCTTGTTGGACTTGTGACTTACCATGCCAACTAAATACAGTGGGTGTGGCAGTGTACCAAGGCCTGGCCTCTGCCTCAAGAGCTTGCATGCTCTGTTCTGGCTCCCAGACCCCTGAGGTCACCATATGCACAAGCTGATGCCAGCCAACTGGAGAATGAGAGATCATGGGGAGAGCCTTCCAGGTGAGGTCACCTTACATAGCCAATACTGAGTGACGTGCCAACTGACCCAAGAAGCATGAAAGAACCCAGCAGAGACCTGCCAAGCCCACTCAGATGAGAATAACCATTAAGCCAAGCAGTAGACCTGTGAGCAATAATCAATCTCCTTGCACTCAGTTTTGGGGTGGTTACTTATGAGATTGAAACCCACAATTTTCTGATGCCAGATGCTGTGCATTTAATGGCCAGACACTGTGTACATTGTCATATCAAATAGAGAAACACAATCGTCCGCGTTAGAATTACGGGCTGTTTCTCTTTCAGATGGCCTGGTCATACACTGGTCATACATTCTCAGTGATTCTGCTTTCCTCCTAATCCTCCTAAACAAGAAGTTCATCTTATTTATGCAATTGATTTTTCTGTTCTAAGGTTGTTTTATTCTCGCTAAATCCTCATTTCCAGCTGCTCAGGGTCAGGGGCAAAGACAGAGCTTTCCAATGGCCTGTGGGCATTACAGAGCCAGGAGCCATCTGTTTGGCTCCAGGCTATTCATCCAGGACCAGGCGAGTAACATGTTTCTGACCAATGGTTGAAATTTGATAGCTCATCATTACCCAATAAATATGCTGATAATGGCCCCTGAAGTGGGACTAAAACAGTAATTTGATTGCAAAGCATCGAGTTGTGTGTCCAAAATATACAGAATGAATACAGTTCAGGCTTAACTTCACCAAACTGCCACTTTGTTTTTTATAACATTTCGTTTGCACCCAAATTCTGACCCGTCCATGCTTGGGTTCAGGAGATTAAACGGTACTCCATCACCTAATAAATAAGTAGACATTCACTTTCTTTGACATGTTCTCATTTTACCCCTTTCCTATTTGGAGTTGTCCAGATACATTTTTCTCTTCAATAGTTCTAATAGATTATCCCAGAAACCCTAGAGAAAAGAATGAGAGAGAAGTGTGGATCAAAGAACCATTACATTTGAGCACCCAAATCATTCCAGCCTTTTAGTATGTGCCTTCTATTTGCAATATGGCTTAAAATTAGACTGGAATCTATTAAGCCACTTCAGTTGAATAAATGTTCTTCTTAATGAAGAAATCACCATGATGCTAATATCTGAAATAATATGAAAGTGTTTGAAATTACTCACTTTTATATTTATCATTTCATTTTTCTTTTTAATAATGATAGAGTCTGAAAATCAATAAAGTATTTTTGTTTCTGATCCCACCTTGTGTTTTCCCTTAATTTAAAGATCAGTATTATTCATAGATCAACAGAGAGTGACACCTGGGTGCTATGTGACCCCTCCACCCTGACTGCTTATATTGTCATCTGTGAGGACAGGGCCTTTGGAGGGCAGTGGGCAATCTGTAAGGCTGTCCCGGCAGTGCAGGGGAGATGCCCATGGACTTAGTATTTGTTAACAGTCATTTTAACTGATCTATTCTAATGTGCAGACTCTTTAAAAAATGAGTCAACTCAATTCTGAATGGGAATCCCAGCTAATAATTACTTAGTACACTTCGTGTGCTAAATATTGGTATGCATTATCTCATTTAATCCTATAAACAATTCTCTGAACAATCGTATATCTCCTATTGTGGAGAAAAGTGAAGCTCGGTATGTCAAAAACTTTCCCCAAGGTCACCCACTATGGCAAGACGGGGCTGTGATTCGATGCTGGGGTCGGTCAAAGCCATTGTGTGCTTTGGGAACTGAGAAGTGGAGACTGGAAATCTCTGGGGAAGGAAGGATGAACTGGCTTTTTACAGGAAGAGGCAGAATTGAGAGATGGGAGTAAAATGTCCAAATCGTTTAACAGAGGCCAAACCTTGTGTTCCCAAACACAGTGCTTCTCCAATTGTCCATGCTGTGGTAAACAGAGTCCCTCCCAAACCCAGCTCATCACAGACCACCAATGTTTTGGGGGTTTTGGATAAAATACAATAAAATTAAAATCAAGGAAACAAAATTTAAACAGGAAATACGGGGCTCCAATTTTTTATTAATTTCAAAATAAAATTATTCTAACAAATTGCTACAAGAGTTTCTAAATGATTCAAGTTCTGTTCTTCACTTGTGGATAGAAAGGAATTAGCACAAGTTCAAGGCCTACACTTGAGCAGTCACACAGCTGCCTCCTGGGACTTAATGTTATTCACTCCCCACAAAATCGGCTTACTTCCTCCCTTTGTAACTAGAGGATCAAATTCCAGTTATTAGAACCTCAGTGATAGAGCACTGTCTTGTGGTTACTAAACACTCACTTATAAATCAGAGACTATGAAATAGAGATATTTGAGTAGCCCCTTTGAGCATAATAATATAGCTAAAAAATTTTCTAATGGTGTACAGGATGAAACTCTGCAAAGCAATGTAAACAAAAAAATAGAACACCTAAATTTTATGAAATCTACATTTCATAAAATATAACTAATTACCTTTCCTTCCTTCTCAGACTTTTAAGAATTCCTGGAGCTGGAACATGTTTAGAGAGATTTCTCTCTATGTAACCTCGTCCACAATCCTTTCTCCCCGTTTCCACCCCAAGCTTCCAGCGGACTATTGTACATGAATAATGGTAATTATAAAAGGTTTAAAGACAGGAATTTTGTGCTTCTTCACTATTTCTTGAGTCATTTTCTTGGTGGTGGTGGTGGGGAGAGAATATTTTTCTCACAAATCAAAGGCTAATTCAGGAGGCTGGGAAGGTGGGCTTTAGGCATCATGAAAAGAAAAACAAAACCCTGTGTTAGCTATCTAGTTAGTTAGTTAGCTAGTTAGCTAGCTAGTTAGTTCATTAATTAGTTAGCTAGCTAGATGACCCCCAGAAACATTGAGCAGAGAAGTATCTTAGGAAAAGGATGCCAGTTAATTTCAAGGGAATCCAAATTCCATAGCAGGTGCTGCAAGACCACTGTGAATGGACTGAATGGCAGCTTGCTCTGTTCCTGGACACACTCAGCCTTCCAAACTCACAAAGAAAGGGTGAGCGTGTCCTTCCTGCCCACTGTCTCTTCTCAATGGATTTGAAAGAGAATATATCTGACGTGAATGTGACAGTCAGTCAGTAGGGCCATCCAGGCCAAGATAAGGTCTCTGAGGACACTGGGTGGTGACTGCAGCGTCCCCACGGTCATTATAGACCTCGAATGTTTCTTAGCCCCTCCCTCTCCTCTTCTTTTCTCTCCATTTCCCGCCCCTTCTCTTCCTTTTTAACCTTTCATTTTGAAAAAAAACCTCAAATCTACAGAAAAGTTGCAAAAATAGTAGTCCATCTAACTAGATCAAGTTCCATATACTGCTCACCTAGATCACTATTTGCCACATTGGCTTTCTCTCTGGGATGTGTGTGCACACATAGAAAATATGCACAGGTAGCACACATGCATGCTACTGTTATTCAGTTAAACAATTTGATCTTTCATCCCAAGTACCTCATTGCAAATGTGTTGCCTAAGGATATATTATTTGACACAACCCCTAATTCAGTTATTGAATCCAGGAAATTAATATTGATATACTGTTGTTATTTAACATAGAATGCATATTCAAATTTTACTCATTGTCTCAATAACTTACTTGGTGCCATTTTTTTCCTAATCCGGGATCCTATCCCAGGTCGTGTGCTGCATTTAATGGTCTTGTCTCTTTCATGTCCTCAATCTGGAACAGATCATGACACTGACATTTTCCAAAAGCACAGCACAGCTATTTTGTAGAATGTCCTTCAATTTGAGTCTGATGGTTTCCCCACAAGATCCAAGTTACCTATGACTACTACATAAGTAATGGTGTGTCTTTATGAAGACACATATTGATTATGTTAGCCTTGATCACAGGAGTGAGGTAGTTTCTGGGAGACTGCCCGTTTTCTTTTTCCATGTACAAAAGTGGGGAGATGATAGGCTGATACTATATAACAACCCTGTTCCCCAATAAACTCATCCATTGGGTTTAGCACAAACTCCTCTTATTGTTTTTGTTTGCAGTACTGGCCAGTATACCCAGCAGTTCTGGAATGTGATCACATGCATGGCCCTGGTCAGCCCTATCAGATTATTGCAGCCGGTGAGCCTTTCCATTGATTGTAAAACTATTCCCTTTACATCTTAATGTGGAAGAATTTGGAGAGCAACCCACATTCACACTTTACACCTGAGGCATGATGACATAGAAGGTCACCATTATTTTGATATATATCCTCTTCCCTATTTCACTCCAAGAACTCAAAAAGGGACCCAGCCTGTCTTCTTTCCACGTGCATCTATCATTTTTTTAGAGAAAGTCTGAGCAAAGTGGGGGTGGGAGGTAAAATCCTAAATTCAAAAACCAAACCAAGCTCCTGCCAATCTGGGAAGCAAAGTGCCCACTCAGGCTGCAAGCCACAGCAGGGCATCCTGCGGACTTCTAAGCAAAAGTAATTGCAGGAACCCGGCAGGTCTCCAAACAATCTTGGTTCCTCCCTTCATTATCGCAAATCTCTGCTATCACTTCTCAATCAAAGCTTCTTCCATAATTCTATAGATAGCATTTTGCTTGCATTTAGAGGGATTGGTGCAAATACCACATTTACTCAGCAATTATTTTACGTATTTAAGTTGGAGCCTATGGTTTAGCAAGATCCAGAATTCAGGCAGACAAAACACCCCCAGCTGCTTTGGGAATCAAACTGAATTCCTGCCTACACTGGGTGAACATGTGAAAGCTCTCTCTCAAGGTCATGGAGATAGACCCTGCAAATATGGGCCCATAAAGTAAAATCAGTCTCTCTCTCTCTCTCTCTCTCTCTCTCTCTCTCTCTCTCTCTCTCTCTCTCTCTTCTTTTTTGCTGTTGGTGCAAAAATAGAAGAGACCAAAAGAGCAGTTGGCCACAAAGAGGAAATAATTAACATTTATTGGGGAGTTTTCAACTAGTGTATTTTCCTACTTGCTATGGAGATATGACAAGACAAGAAGTAACTTGTTTTTTCATTGTCTTCATGCACCAATGCTTTTCTCATCTGCAAAAACAAATAATCATTAGGATAAGGGTTAGTATGCCCACTGATAATGAATATCAAGAAATTAACTAGTAGAGATAGGAAAGGAGAATTTTAAGGGGTTTGCTCTAATGACATTGCAGGCAAGCCATCATACCTACAGAAGCTGGGCAGATTGGGTATTTAAGAAAGACATGAAAAGGGCCTCTGTTGATAGGCAAGATAGTTAGTTCAAGGCAGCTTTAATTTTTCTTTTTTCCCTGGAAAATTGTTATGACCCTCTGATGCTTAGAGAAGTCACATAGTTTACACCCCAACCTTTAAATGAAACTGGCAGCATCCCAAGTCCATTTTCGTAGAGATTCTTCTGTGATAAGCATTCCATAACCTCTCATAAGAAAAATGAAATCCAAGTAGGTCTGACTCCAAGGAGTTGGCGGTCATACTCTGTTTATATAAAAGGACATAGCAGTTCAACTGCTATCATTAAGCAAGTTCAGAGGTCATATTAGCATAATGGCCTTCGGAAGGTCCCAGGACACCTGAACCTTGTTAATGTATTTGGCTGGAGTCAGTCATGTCTGTGGCTCACACCGCTCCAATGGTTCCTTCTCTTTCCACTTAGAATAAAATCCAAACCATTTTCCAAGGAATGTAAGACCCACTGATCTGGCCTCTGCTTTCGTTGGTCTTGTGTTTTATCACCCACCACCCCCTAAAGTTCATGGTCCTCCAGTCCCATGGGATTGCTCTCAGCTCCCTGGGTTTGCCACCATGTTTGCCTTAGGAATTGTGTATTTGCTGTTTCCACTACCTGGGTAGCAAAATCCCAGCATGCCTGGTCTTCAGATCTCAGCCCATCTGTCACGTCTCACCTCCTTCCATGCTCAGCTTCCCTGCCTAGTTACTCTGCTGATCAATTTTCCTTATAACCACTTCTCAGGATCAGCAATTCTTGTTCATTTGTTGCTTGTCCATTTTCTCACCTTCGTAGGAGACCTTTCAGGTCCTGTTCACCCTCGTATCTCCAGCACCTAACAGAATGGAGCTCAATAGCTATAGGTTGTCATAACAAAAGACTAAATGAAAAAATTTTTAAAATATGAAGGTCAGATGCTGTAAACTACACTTCTGCCTTGGATTTTAAGCATTCAGGATCAAGTTCAATGATCTCTAACAGACCATGAGCTCGTTTAGGCTAAGAATTCTGCCTTCTTTGCCCCTGCAACACCCATTGCTCAAGAAAGTTTGTTGTCTACACAACACAAGGGAGAGAGGAAGGGAGGGAGGGAAAGAGAGAGGGAAGAAGGAAGGGAAGGGGGAAGAATTTGTCACCAGATGGGCAATGACGCTTCCTGCAGCAAACAACCATGAATTTGCTGCTGGGCTTGTGGCAATAAGGATCCACTCTCAGATTAATTCAGGGCACAGACATGCTGTCAAGTATCTGAGGGAGTGTGGAAGGTGGTGCTGGGGAATTCTCTGCTGGGCTGCTCCTAAACATTGGGATGCCAACACTGAACAAGTGAGAGACACGCTTTCCCAAGGGCCTCAAGGAAAAGATCTTTTAAATCAGGGAACCAGATGGTCTGCATTATTAAAGGGTGACTCTCAAAGGCAAATCCTCTTTTTTTCTTCCCTTTAATACTCACCTTGGTGAAAGGTGAACTTCTACTTGGAATCAATCTCTCTAAGGTCCTCTGTGTTCATCCCCAACCTCTATTCAAAAGCAAGACATTTGACCTCTGCTGTCTTCTCAGTGTTTATTGGGAGGAAGCGGAACATGTTTCCAGCAACCCAAGGGTACCATTTTTGCCCACAGGAGGAAAGTTGCATCTCGGAGATGGGGAACTGATCCTACCAATATCTAAAGCTTGACTGTCGGGGAGAACACCCAAACTGCTGCATTTACTCTCCAAACATCTGTTGTGTTCCTATAATTCTACCCCTGCCCCCAGGATGCTTTCTGTAAAATGGCCTGCAATAGCTCCCCATTGCCCATTCCGGGAAGACAACAGGGTGTACTGAAAAGAGGGAACTGCTCTGAGTTTGGCCACAAAGCAGCTATGGGATCTTAGACAAGTCCAAGCATCTCCTTGGGGCTGTTTCTTGTACTGTACCAGATGACTGTACATGTGTTGGGAAGAAAAATGATTAAAATAATGACTTAAATTAGAATTAAAGACAGCCACTTCTGACTTCTAAAGGAGTTCCAGAATTATGTCAGTAACAATCTTTGCTTGTTTTTTGTTTGGCTTGTTTTGTCTTGAACTAATTCAATGACTCTCAAAATGCCATCCCCAGAGTCATATCATCTGGGGAACTCACTGAAAATAAAAATTATCCTACTAGGACATACAGGGATTGAAGAGGAAGAAGACATACAAACTGACTCAGACCAAGGTTTCTCAGCTTCAAGACCATTGACATTTAGACCAGATCATTCCTTGTCATGGGGACAGTCCAGTGCATTGTAGGATGTTTAGCAGCATCTCTGGCCTCTACCCACCAAGTGCCAGTAGCAATGACCCCAGTGTTGACAACTAAGGACGTCTTCAGACACTGCCAAATGTCACCGGGGCACAAAGTCACTCTGGGTTGAGAATCACTGCTTGACAAAAACTCAATATCTCATTGAAGATATCAAAATAACAAAAATATTATAAAATCGTGGTGGCAGACATTTGCTTTGTTTGGTCATCATGTCCATTACACCTTCTTTCAGGAACAACTCTCAGATCTCTTTAAGGGAGACTACCATTCTTCTGGATGCTGTCTATGCTGTCTGTTTGGACTGTTGATCAATGTATTCTCACCCTTCCCCTCTCTGGCTAAGGAAAAGACTCATCCCCTGAACCTGGGCCAAGGAACACACCCTCTCTGGAGTGTTTCTTACAAGAAATCAAAAAGTCTCAAGTTCATTGGAGTTGCTCACTGCAGAAGGGGGCAGTTGAATGAAACTCTAGAACACTTTCTGCAATAAACACCTTCTGGAACTTTCCAAGTTCCTATCTTTTCTAAATTTAGTTAAAGGCATCCAACAACCCTTCAAATGAATTCCTTTTTTGGTTATATCATTCAGAGTAGGTTTCTGTTGTTTGCCACCAGATCACCACTAGTAGAATTATTCATAGTACCTTAAAAGGGTAGAAAATTGGAAAGCAGCAAAGTACTAGCATAATCTGAAACTGAATATATAAATATATATTTATACTATGTATTATGACCTCTGTTAATATATCTGATTACATATAAATATATGTGTATCTAAATGCAAAGATATATATATGAAAAAGTATACTCAGACATTAAAAAGCAGTTGCAGTTGGGATATAACATTACAGATCATTAAGATATTTTCTATACTTTTAATTTCTTGTATTTTTCTACATATTAATTTTAATAATCTCTTGCATATCACATACAGGTATATTTGCTTTATTTATTTAAGTCCTATATATTTTATTTTTATTTTGTTTTTAAAACTAGAGGCCTGATGCACAAAAATTTGTGCACTTAGGGGGGTCCCTCAGCCCAGCCTGTGCCCTCTCATAGTCTGGTACCCTTCAAGGGATGTCCACCTGCTGGCATGCCTGGCCAGCCTGGGTGAGGGGCTGATGGCTGTTTGCAGGCTTGCCAAGCCCCCCAGTGGGGACCCTCACCCCATGGGGGTGTGGCCAGACTGGGTGAGGGGCAGAGGGCCATTTCAGGCTGCCCACAGCCCCTTCAATGTTCAGGTCCCTACTGGGATGCCTGGCTTGAAGCAGGTATCTGGGATTTATTTAACTTCTATAATTGAAACTTTGTTGTGTTGGTCCCCCATCGAAGCCTGGGTTACCCCTGGTAACCCAAGGTCCCAGCCCAGCAGGTATCTGGGGTTTGTTTATCTTCTATAATTGAAACTTTGTAGCCTTGAGTAGAGCTCAGGGCCTGCAGAGCCCTGGCTTCCTCCATTGCCTGGGGCAACTTCAGCTCCATGGCTGCTTCCATCTTAGTTGATTTAATTTGCATACGTTCTCCTGATTGGTTGGTGGGCATGGCTTGTGGATGTAACAGAGTGAGGGTTAATTTGCATATCACTCTTTTATTAGATTAAATATTTTTATTTTTACTGATTTCAGAGAGGAAGGAAGAGGGAGAGAGAAACATCAATGATGAGAGAGAATCATTGATTGGCTTCCTCTTGCACGCCTCCTACTGGGAATCGAGCTGGCAACCCAGGCATTTGCCCTTGACTGGAATCAAGCCCAGGACCCTTCAGTCCACAGGCTAATGCTCTACCCACTGAGCCAAACCAGCTAGGACAGTCCTATAATGCAGATCTGAAATGCCCATGGCTATCACATATGACATTATGCTATTTTTGTTTTATCAGTCAAACATTTAGCAGCTTTCTAACAAATGAACCTCATTTGAAGCCAAAAATGTTTATTTTATTTATCTGAAATTAAAATAAATAACACTAATGGGTTTGACCAAGTCTATATTTTTTCCACTTTTATTTAAAATCCAACTTACCAACTGACCTCAAAACACTTTGATTTTGAGGTCAGATAGCTGCATTCACTAGTAAAATGTTTTTACTAATTACTAAGGGTTTGCTGCTCTAACCCTTAATAACTTAGAATGCTTGATATGTCCCTGTTGGCGAATTGAAATTGGAAAGAGCTGTGATAACAAAAGCAAATGGAAAAGGACCACATTGGAGACAGATGTATAATTAACAAGCCCCTTTATCTAAACTTTCATTAAAGACAAACAATCAAATGTTGAGCTATAAAAGGCACAGCTTTTAATTAGAGTGTAACTTCCTTTCAAGGGCCACTTCGCCTTGAACAAGCGTTTGTCCACATCCGTCCCAAGCAGCACCCCTTCCCAGCGAGGCTAGTTGGTACTTCACCACATTCAAACCACAAGTTAAACCGAAAACGCTGGTATAACACTTTGCCACTAAAAACAATTGCTTTAGAGATTTAAAGGATACTTAAAGAGTCAGCATTTAAGACAATTCTTCATTTCCAGACTCACCCTCTCACAGACTTCCATGAAAGGCAAGGACAAACACTGTCTAGTGCTTTTAATTATTTGTTTTCAAGAACTGGAGAGGAAAGGCCCTACTCTTTTATTTGTAAAAACATTTTATAAACCTGAAAATCAGAATAAGGTGGCAAAAAAAATAAAATAAAAACACCTGCACATTACCCCTGCCATCTAAACACAAGGCCAGGCCACAGACAAAGAGGACATTAGGGTCCCTGCATATACTGCGACGAACCCAGAAAGAAAGCATCCCTTGGATCCTTCCATCAGCACAAACATTCCAGCTCCGTCCCATTCTGCTCTGGGTTGGCCTTGTTCCACTTGGGCCCCTGGCTGGCTTCCTTTCCTCCTGCTCTTGGCATTTTTCCAGTAAGTCCCCAATGGTTAGGCATTAACACGCTGCTTGCATGCAGCAGGCTTTGTCTGTGTCAGCCTTTACCACATTGTCGTAACATCTTCCCTCCCCAATTCATGCAACATCACTATTCACTGCATAACCAGAGAACACAGCAGAGCAGCCCTACCCCACATGGGAGGCAGTCAGAACAGGGCCACCTGGAGTCAGACTGATTGGGTTGAACAGAAACTGGGCTCCTTCTTAGCTGAGGGTGACCTTGGTGTGAATTACCTATTTTCTATGCCTTTATTCCTGCCTCGGTAAGAACAGGGATAATGACACCGTCTTTACGGGAATATTGTAAGGACTAATCGAAGGAAGCTAGTGTTTGTAAGAAAAGCTGAGCACAGTGCCTGGCGCAAGGTAAACACTCAGCCAATGGCAGCTTCATTATTTCTCATTTGCATATTTAGGTCAAGTTTTATGCCTACACAGACTTTTGCCTACATTTGATTTAAGGGTTACCGAAGTTGCTATCTCAGAAATTTTCTAATTTATCTCAGCACCCCAAGTCCCCATCCCTCAAATCCCCCGAGACTCCTATATCAATGCAAAAATGTGGACCAGAAAGAATGGAACATTAAACTATTTTCACTCACTAACAACAATTTGTTTATCAAATTAGCTATCCCAGTCAACTAGCAGATTTCTGTCCCAATTCGGCAAGCGACGAACCTATGCTCAACACCTATTACTGCAGGGAGTGCTAAGAGGTGAGCAAGTGCTTGTTCCTGGCTCCACGGGGCTCACAAACGACACACATGTGTGCATGTACATCCCAACATATCAGGAATACCTCAGGTGCGGCATTATTGTGTATACATGTTTTTATGGAAAGGGAGTTGCTATGGGATGAATATTTGTGTCCCTCAAAATCCATATGTTGAAATCCTGCCCCTAATGAGTTGCTGTTAGGAGGTGGGGCCCCTGGGAGGTGATCAGTTATGGGGGTGGAGCCTTGCTGTGATGTCACAGAGAGAAGATGAGAAGATGGCCGTCTGTGAGCCCTGAAGTGGGCCTGGGAGTGTGCCCTTCCCTGGAATTGAACCCACAAACCTTTGGTGCACAGCATGATGCTCCAGCTGAGCCATCCGGCCAACCCAACGCAATTTTTAATGACAAAAACAGTGGCTTATCTTTCTTTGACCTTTTTCTATCTACACCCAAACCAAGTTCTCAGAAATAAGCAAACACAAATAGCACTTCAAACCTTCTCGGGCCTCCTTAAAGCCCTCAGTGGCACTTCTGAGAAAGACAAGATATTGATGTTCTCCTCTGGCTCAGAGAGTCACCCCACACTCTCAGGCCTTCGGAATTTCGGCTCAAAGGACAAGGATGAATTTCCAATGAAGAGAACACTTTACTGCTTTCTTTTAATAAACAAAAAATGTCTTTCAGTTACTTGCAGTCACATATTTTTCCCCTAAAAAAGGGCAGAATATGTAAGAAAATATCAATATCAAACTTTCTAAAGAGCATGGCTCTTACTTAATTTTGCAAATCAAGGGAAATTGTGGAGCATTTCCAAATTGAAGTTGGGTGTCTTCTTCCCGCATTTATTTTTTGGCGCCTGTTGGAATAGTGGCGAAAACAATGGCGCTGGGGGTGTTTGTGCTTGCGCTTATTCCGCTTATTCCGCGCAGGGAGATCCAGGTGAAGGAATCAAGTAGATCTGAGGACCTGAGAGCTGGCTTTGCACCTGAGGCTCTGTGGATACAACCGTTTCAAGTTCAAGGTGGGAGCATAGCACCCACCATATAAATCCCTGCAGATTCAAAGAGAACTCAGCACATGCTTGTGTGTATATCTGCATTTTCTGAATTTTCTACCAGAAACTTGTATTATAGTTACAGTTTTTGACAAAAAGACTTCTAATGTCTCTCACAAACTTAATGATAATTATTGCCACCCGTTTCATGTTTTATATCCTTTTTGGTGGTAATGAAACATTGCTTACAGATTTATTTTTCATCAGGATATTGAAATATTTTTCCTGCTCATAAATTCATTCCAATGTGTCAAGGAAAACTTCCAGAAGAGGTGTGCGGAGCAGAGCGAAGCGGATGAGAAAATATGGCTGCCCGCCTTTCGCCCAGCTTCTCAGGGGAATGAATGATGCACCTTCCTGCGAGATTGGGACTTGGTTGGGTGAGGGCCAGGCTGTGGGCAGGGGCAGCGTCCCTTGCTCTTGCCAGCACCCCTTGCTCTGGCCAGCACCTGTATCTTAGGAGAGCGAGGCCAGCAGCCCAGGTAAATCCACCCAGGGAAGCAAAAACCCCGGGGACACTTGCATTTGCCCACGGGAGCCCAGAGTAAGGTCTGGTCTTGTTTACACAGCCATGGGTATTGTATTCCACGCCTACGGCAACATCTTGTTCTGTCTTTAACGAAGGAGGAAGCGTTAGCTGAAAATGCAAGCGAGTCCTGTCTGCATTTCACCGAGGATGACTATTTGCAAGCAAAACAAAATCCAGGTTCCTTCGCAGGAAGCGCGCTTCCGTGAAGATGGGGGTGGAACCCGAGCGAGGAGAGCGTGGAGCTGGGAGCGCACGCGGAGTCACAGGTGAGGCGGCTGCATTTATCCTGCGTTGTCGCCTTGGTCTCTCTGTGTAACCTCATCGCAGCGCGCTGCCCTTGTCATGTTCTTCTTCATTTGGAGACACTCGAAGCAGCCCTAACCTCATTATATTCATGATTAGTGACTCGCCGAGGAGAATTCCATTTTTCAGCTCCTCCGCTGCCGCCCAGGACAAGCCGAGTCGCATCATTAGGATGTGGGGCTCTTGCCAAGCCTTGAGAGTCGCACAAACAGCACAGGCACGGCCACTGCCGGGTTCTGATGCCGAAAACCTCCGGTGTTGGCCTGCCCGCACACTGGCCAGGAGTCCTCTCTGACAGGGACCCGCCCAGAGCCGGGTTGTGACCAGTCTCTGGGGCCCAGCGCCTGGCCTCACATCCCCCACCTGCCTGGCCAAGCCAGCTGAGCTCCTGCAGATCACTCCTCACACATGCAAACGGGACAAAAAAACAAACCATCTCAAAAGACTGTCACTGGGATTATGATGTAGTCCTTTTAGGTGTATGTATGTGCATATATACATGTCTCACTTATAAGTGATACATATCCTATAAAATAAAAGGGTAATATGTAAATTGACCCTAACAGCAGAATGACTGGGAATGACTGATCACTATGACACACACTGACCACCAGAGGGCAAACCTCAATGCAGAAGCTGCCCCCTAGTGATCAGTGTGCTCCCACAGGGGGAGCTCTGCTCAGCCACAAGCCAGGTTGATGGCTACCAGTACAGTGGTGGTGGTGGTGGTGGTGGTGGGAGGCTCTCCTGCCTCCTCAGCAGCGCTAAGGATGTCCAACTGCAGCTTAGGCCTGCCCCCCCCACCTCCCCGGCAAGTGGACATCCCCTGAGGACTCCCAGGCTGCCAGAGGGATGTCTACTCGATCCCATAGGGAGCAGGCCTAAGCAGGCAGGTAGACATCCTCCGAGGGGTCTCAGACTATGAGAGAGCAAGGCCTGGCTGAGGGACACCCTCGAGTGCACAAATTTTGTGCACTGGGCCTCTAGTATATGTATATGTGCACATAAGAGGAATTTTTATATTCAAGAGAATATTTAAGTATGTACAGTAGATTCATTTCTTCTTCATGAATTGGGTTCTAAAGTCTTGTCTAGTCATAACTACTTGAAGAACCCCTTGGGTCACCCACAAAGGGGGAACTGTAACATCTTTTAGGAAGTGTGACCTAGCTCATTTTCCTCCCCTGTTAAACCATGTTGTTATTTCTGGATGAGCACCAGGTGTGGCTGCGGTGAGAAACCTGTGCTCCATGAGGCGTGGAGACACAGAGAATTCCAAGGGAGCACCCAGGTCCCCCATCTCACACCCAGGCAGCCAGCATGTCCTTAAAATCCTCTCTCTTTCTGCCTCTTCCTCTCTCCCCAGGCGTAAGTTTTAGTTGAATGAATGGAGTGTGGTTTACATAAATGACACCCGCATGAGGAATAAATAAGAAGCATAATTAACCACAGCCAGGCTGTCAGGCTGCGGGCTTATTTTGCTTTGGTGTCAGACTTGGTTTTAGAAATGTCTCCTACACAGGCGAGGGCCTGCACAGACCCTGTCGCTGAAGAGCGTTTGAAAATGCAGATTCCAGGGCCACATCTCCTGAGAGTAGATCCACTCTGCTTAGGGTTGGCCCTAGGTGAGATATTGTGGAAACGCTGGCTGGCTCGGCGTGGTGGTGTTTTTAGAGACATTTTGGGTCTCCTTTTGGTTCATTTCTTGCGTTTGAGAA
>PVJC01019376.1:15487-30405 GCA_004026665.1 Murina feae
CTGAGCAAAAAAAAATAAATAAAGAGGGAGAACTCATGACATAGACAACAGTGTGGTGATTGCGGGGGGTGGGGGGAAGGGAAGGCGGAAGGGAGCATAGAGGGAATAAATGGTGATGGAAAAAATAAGATATAATAAAATAAATTATTTTTTTAAGTTTAAAAAATATTTTTGTTATTGTTCTTTCAACTAGAAAAAGACCAAGAGTAAACGTTGCATTTATTAATTCCAGAAAAGATCCCAACATGAAAAGAATTATTTTGAAAAAGACAGAAGAGCCCTAGCTGGTTTTGCTCAGTGGCTAGAGCATCAGCCTGCAGATTGAAGGGTCACAGGTTCTATTCCGGTCAAGGGCACATGCCCATGTTGTGGGTTCAATCCCCAGTGTGGGGCATGCAGGAAGCAGTGATCAGTGATTCTCTTCATCATTGATGTTTCTATCCCTCCCTTTCCCCTTCCTATCTGAAATAAATACAAATATTAAAAAAAAAAGACAGAACTAAATTGAATGAGGTGTCCAGGATGGCATCCAGGAACAGGGAAAAAGCTAAAGCAGAAAAGCTGCTGAAATGCAAATAAAAGGAGGGGCTCCCTTATGGGGATGCACCAATGCTGAGCTCCGAGTTCATGTGACATGACATTAAAGGGAAATGGGTGAGGGCATTCAGGAACTCTCTCTTTATCTTTGGAAGATTTCTGTAAATCTAACATTTCTACAAAATTAAAAGCTGAGTTTTTAAAAGTGCAGTAGAGCCTACTACGTATGAGCATGAGTGGATGGATCTTAGTTGGCTCTTGGACCAAATCGTAGGCTCAGCCCTCACAGGCTGTGAAGACTTGAGCGAGTTATTCTACTTCTCAGGGCTTTGAGTTCTTCATCTGTTAACTGGGGGTAATACCTATACCTGAATCTTAAGATGGTTGTGAAGATTGAGTTTAACACCGCCTCATATGTAACAAAGACCCTCTCAGTGTTGCCTATGACACCCGCAGCAATTTAGCCTCTGTTTCTTCTTGAGTAAAATGGGAACAATGACAGCACCGACTCCTAAACCTGCTGGGACAACTGGGTGAAATGAAACAAGTAAGCATCAGCACGGTGTCTGCACCTAGAACACCTAAAATAGCACTTGCCATAGAATAAGCACCAATAAATGGTGGCTCTAATTATTACCATTAATATTAATAAAAGCTACTGGGTAACCTGCCTAGTTCTGGCTTGCAAGAGACAAGGATTTCAGATTTGACCTCATTAGCTCTTCCCGGACACTGCTTGGTATGCACTTCTAAAAACAGAACACAGTGGGGTGCTTATAGCTCCTGCCCTCTCCTCTTTGCAGAAAGCAAGAGCCATCCCTGGTCTAGGAATCTGGTTGCAGTAGACTAAAAACATAATCCAGACTCCCCCCATGAAAAAGGGTGCTCATTGGCTTGTGGAAACGGAAGGCTGACTCTGGGGACTCCAAAGCTGTGTTCTTCTCCAGGCTGGCCTCCTTCTCAAGCGTCAGTGACAAGAAACACCTGCCCAGCCCTAACCAGTTTGGCTCAGTGGCTAGAGCGTCAGCCTGCAGACTGAAAGGTCCCAGGTTCAGTTCCGGTCAAGGACAGCTGACCGATGGTTCTCTCTCATCGATATTTCTAGCTCTCTATCCCTCTCCCTTCCTCTGTGTAAAAAAATCAATAAAATATATTTTTTTTAAAAAGAAACACCTGCCCAGAGCTCTAAGTACTAGGTCCCCAATGGTGCAACCCCGTAAGGAAGGAAAATCACTGTTCCCTTAAATGTGAACCAAAGGCCAGAGCCTGAGCCAGGAGGGTCATGTCCATCCCACACCAACCACAGTGGTCAGGGAGGTGGATTCACTGACCTGCTGGGTTTGACCCACCTTCCCGTTCCAGGTATCGGAGGTGGAGTCAGCCTCACTCAGACCTAATGGATTGAGAATAGAGAGGAGCGTTGCCCCCAAAGAAATTCTAGCTATTGCAGCCAAACGCAGAGGAAAGGATGCTGTGTGGCCATAAAACAGCATATGTTCAATATAATCAGGTGGATTTCATAATTGATGATCACAGTTGGCCAAGCAGATGCAAACCTTCAGGAAGAGAGAAGCAGACACCCTGCTTCCCTTCCTTTCCAACGGAGCTGCCTTGGGAGCGAGCCCCGCACACCCACAGACCTCTCCAGCCTTTGAGGGCACACAACTCTGATTCGATTCAATGTCCATTTATCAAGTCTTACTGCCCGCCAGGCACTGGGCAAGGTCCCTCATTCTAAACTATTGACACTTAATTAAAAGGAACAGTATACTCCATAGTGAAACCCTAACATTTTTAAGTAGCTTTATTGAGGTATCATTTCAATACTGTAAAATTCACCTGTTTTAAGTGAACAATTCAGTGATGTCTAGTTGATTTAAAGAATTGTACAACCAGTACCAGAATCCAGTTTTACATTTCATCATCCAAATGCCCACTCAAGTTCATCCACAATCACTTCCCTAACCCAAAGCAACACCTAGCAAACAGACTCTGCCTTTACAGACTTGCCTTTTCTGGACATTTTGCATGGGTGGAATTACATATAATGTCTGGTCTTTTGTTTCTAGTCTCTTTTAATTAGCACAGTGTTTTGGAGGTTTTACACCAAAAAATTTTTGTAGCAGGTATGAGTATTTTGTTCATTTTTCCTTATGGTTAGCATTTCATTATATGTCTGGAACACTGTTTGTCCATCCATCAGCTGATGGACATTGTATTGTTGATACTTTTTGCATGTTACCAGTCATAAACATTTGAGTACAAGTTTTTGTGTAGACATATCCTTTCATTTCTCCCAGGTAAATACCTAAAAATAAAATGTGTCATCAAAGCACCCTCACATTTTACTAAATAAAAATTAAAACACTTATTTTGTGCCCATTCTTTTTTGCAAGTAGAAAGGTCCAAAACTAAGTCAGTACTACTTGAAAATTTAAATCCAGTCTTCACCTCTGGCAAATCATAGTCTTAGTATTACACGCATAACCCTAAGAAAGGTTGGAAGCTCTGTGGACCAGCCTTTTAAGCAGGTTATGTAAAAACAAAACAGACAAAAGATGTAGCACTGTCTGGTAACCAAAAGTGAGTACATTAGCAGTCCGATCTATTTGCATTACTCAAGGAAAATGTGTGATCTAATTTATATCCCACAACACTTTATGAAATCTCCCTCTTCTTTCTAATTCACGGCTCAGGCCACGGGGCCTTTTTGCCTTTCCCCTCCTCTCTCTTCTCTGGCATTGGGCAGGGCTCTCTCATTCGTCCCTGTGCTGGACACTGTCTGAGGAATTCAAGGACATGGCTGCCTCTTCAATGCTAAAAGCTGGTTCAGGAAAATAAACATCCAACCTGCCATCCCACTAAAAGGCCTGTGGAATTTTGCCCAGCCAGTTTCTTGGACAGATTGCAGGGAAATTAGCCTTAGTTTCTGTGTCCATGACTCCATCATGGTATTGGGTCAATCCCAATGGGCCAGGTTCTGCTGTGGTAACAAACAATCCCCAAATCGCCATGTCTTATAATAACTACATGGTCACTGTGGGTTGGCAGGGAAGCTCTGCTCATATCTGTCTCTTGGGTCCACGTGGACAGTGTAGCCATCCCCTCAAATACCCCCAAGCCTATGCTTCAGTGACAAAGAGCATGAGAGGGTCTTACACTGATAATTAAATATTTTTCCCAGAAGTGACACATATCACTTCTACTCGAAACCCATTGGCAAGAACTAGTCAATGACTCCACTCAATGACGAGGAGGCTGGGAAGAATCCTACCACATGCTCAAAAAATGCAACAATAGGGTATATTTGGCAAATAGGACTAGTGACGATCATGCTATCAGTTTCCTCACAACACCTAACATTTGTAAAAATGTGGGTGTTGACAAGGAGAATATTTGTTAATTTTTTTAAAAGCTGAACTTATTCTAGCTCATTAGCCAGTTCCAGAAAACTTGGGTGTAATGCGAATTTTCATCACTCACCTTTAATTTTGAAACATTTAGGAAGAATTCCTTATTTAAAGAATTTTGGTGAACCTTTCTTTTTCTCTCTCTTTCTTGAGAATAATTATTCCCTAAATTAATTCTTATGTTCTGGGCTTCACTAACATGGGATGCATTTAGTTATCATGTGCTCAATGGATCACAATATTTAGCGAGCTCACTATTCTCTTCAGGTTGGTCCTCCGAGCTCCAGGAATACATTCTGGGCTCACATACTGAGGAGCCTTCAGTTGAGGCTTCATGCACAAAGGTTCTCATTCCTTGGGGCTCTGTTCTGCCTTCTCTTTACCTGCTTTGCCCAGTACTGCTCCTTTTGAGGACCCCCAACAGCTCCCAGGGCTCAGCACTAGCTAATTCACATGCAGCAAGAGAGAGTGTTACTCATAGTAGCCATTCCAGAAAAAGAGAGAAAAAGAGGGGCATCTCTCCTAGAACCCCCAAAAGTCATCTCCTCCCACACCTCCACACATCCACACCTGAGTCAACTAGAGAAGTCACGGGAATACACCTACACTCCTGGGAATGAGGAGGAGGTCAGTCCTCTCCAGACTGCAGGACCAACGATGAAGAAGGAATGGATTCCCAGAGGAAAATATGGATGCTGTTTGAAAAAGGGAGAATGAGTGCTGACGGGCAAGGCAATCAGTGTGTCCATAAACATATCATTTGAGGAGCCCAACTCTACCGTAATATTAAACTATGATTATATTGTTTGCTCACTGATCTTTAAAACAAAAAATTCCTCAGTATGTCAAACAAGATGCTAATATCTGCTAAGGATAAAAAAAAAAGATGATTATGGAAGAGCATTGTTCTTAAACTTTAGTGTAGAGCATCATCAAGATTATCCTTATGGCATAAGTTTTTAATCTTCCACTTTTAAAGAATGACAAATACAAGATAAAATTACTTCACCCAGATTATCATTTCAATGTGATGTCATGACTTGACAAAAGCCACATATTATGACTCAGCCTTTTTGCTTTCAAACTAATCATCAGGAATTCGAGTCAAGCCCTGTCTGACAAATATTTATTTTGGTTGTCTTCAGAGAACTGCATACAAAGTTGTTCAAACCATGGCCATTAGACTCCGATTTATATTTCTGTTTTACTTTTCTGCCACTGCAACTAATTCAGTCTAATCCATCTCTTTAGGATGATTGGGAAACTTTCAAAAGATAAATACTGACTGTTGTGAAATGTAGCCAGAGGAGGAAACAATTCAAATTAATCTTCCTAAATATCACTGTTAGTGAGCAATGATTTATTTCGCTCACTTAAAAAGGATTTTTTTCACGCCTCTATAAACTGCTATTTGATATTGTGACTAAGCTTTAGTTGACAAGAATTGTTTTAAGACATGAAAACAGCCAGTACCAAAGCTAATAATGATTGTTTTTCGTGTAATCTCGGGTTTACCCAGCCACTTGGAAAGCATTTTTATTTGAATCACACTTGAAGAAGACATAGTATTAGAGATCTTAAATTGGAATCTGTTGTCTGAGCAATGCTCAAGGCTAGATAAATAAATGGACCCTCAATTTATACATGTATTTAGGTAGGATGAGGGCAAAGTTGGCTTCATGATAAGCTGGAGTACACTCAACCACTCACATATTAAATGGTATCAGGAAAGTAAATAACATCAATTTATTCCTATTTAGAACATGATCAGGACATCTACTCTCCTAACAGCTGGCTCAGACAACAGGGGGGAAACTGTGCTCTGCTGATAGTGTCTCTTCTCCACTGAGAAAAGTAACAAATTGACGCCTGAGCTCTGAGGTCAGGGATGTATTTGATGTTTGGACATTCCCCCAGGCACCATGCAGACAATGAGCCCTAGGTAATTATCACCCATCTCCAGCACCCAAGTTCCCTTTGGGCTCCACGCCAGGGGGTCAGATTCATGGCTTGACCCCAAAGCCAACATTGAACCTATGCATAAGTAATTTTGGCCATCGAGGCGTGTGGGTGAGTTTATAAGCTGAATTTGTGCAAACTTCCAGAGGAAATATGAGCACAGCCATGGATAATTTATGAGTGGGAAGTTAGCAGATGTTTTCAGAGCTATCCAAGGCAGAAAAATGCCAGGGACAAAAGTCCAGGGACTGTGGGTATTTAAACTGAAGCAGCCCCTGATTCTGAGGGTCTGGACAATTTGACACTCTAAGTTTCCCCTTCTATGGTCAAATTGAGGAACAGTGATCTGGAAAAAAACAGTGATCTGGAAAAAAAACAAAAAAACAGTGATCTGGAAAAAGAACAGTGATCTGGAAAAAAAAAAAAAACACAGAGGAATGCTGCTGTTTGTCCAACATCTCTTCCTCCTTACAGGAGGAGTACCCACCCCACTCCTCATGCTTAAGTTGCCATAGGGGGGCCCTTATCCTAAAACCTGTAGTCAGAGATGGTATGTGCCCCAGATGAGCCAATCACAGCCTTCTCAAAGTAGACAGAAAGGAAGGGGACAGTGTCTAAGGAATGTCTCAGGTGCACCTGTCCCCCTGCTGGACACAATGGCATGAAGCAGCTCTATTCATCAAACATCAACTCACTGGGGACCCACTTGCCAGAAATCACTTTTTGCTTTTCCAAATGAATACATTTACCAAAATTGTGTTTCTTGAAACTGTTTATAAGACTTACCATCAACTAGTGCTGGATTATTGCTTAAAGAACATTTCTACCATATTTTAGCTGACTTTTTTTTCTATTCAGAGCAGCATTTTAGGAACATTCATCTTTATCTCTGTAGCTCCCCTCACCCAACCACACACCATCTGCCCCAGCTCCATGAACTGCCATGAAACCAACCCCAGAATGGGGCAGTGATAGGCACAGACCTATCATGACTCATGTTACATCCTTTTAAACCAGGTACTATCAAAAGCCCAAGCATCCCCAGTGTCCTTCAATTCATCCTCTCATCTGGCCTTATCTACAACTTCCAAACCCCTCCTCACAGGAGCTTCAAAAATTCATGATCTGTCAACAGAAAAGACCCTCAACTTTTGACCTCTTCTCTAAATGTGCTCTTCTTCTTCAGGCTCTAGCTTAAAGTTTGACTGGCATGTTCTCTCCCCAGATAGTTCCTTGCCTCACTCTACCCACGTTGGCAAGCTACCCCATTCCAAAGCACTCCTCATGCCCTTCTTGTTAGTCTCTATCATTTACGTGCTTATCCCCTATCTCTCCCCTGAAATTTTTCTTAATTCTAGGAGATAGAGCCTTGTTAGATTGTCTTATTACTGTACTGACAGTGCACAGGATAGGAAACAGTGGGTAAATATTTATTCAATGAATTAAATAAATCAATGAATCAATGAATCAGTGAAAGAAAAAAGGCACTGCTTTCTGAGTGTGACCTAGTTAAGCTAATGCTTCACTTGCCCCAAATAGTGGCTTCTTTCTGTAAAATGAGGTGTTGGACTAAATGTTTTCTATGGCCCCTCCCAACTCAGACTTCTAAATTTAAGATTCAGAAGAGCAACGGAGGAAAGGGAATTTGATACTGGACTTAACCTGCCTTAGTTCAAACATCATCTCTATCCATTAGCTATAGTTACCTTTTCTAGGTGTGTTTCTTTACCTGAAAGGTGGGGGAAGTAACAATATCTAACTCTATCAGCCAGGAACCATTTACAAAGACAGAAGCTGTACCAGGTGCTCCCACTGTGGGATTTTATCATGGGGACTTGGCTGTCCTCCGGATACACAAGGTTTTATTGAGGATGATGCAATGGTTGAGGTCCTGGCACAGAGTGAGTGCTCAAAAAATACAAGCCATGAATGAAAAAAAAAAAAAGAAAGGAAGAAAAAGACATGTGCCTTTAAATTGAGGAAACTTTTGTCATTTCTATTACTGGATACCTAAGAGAGAATTCTTTAGAAAGTAAGGAAAAGGAAACAATACGAATTCAATTAGAAATCCAAAGGGTGAAGAGTGGGATAACAGTTGTTTGATCCATTCTTTGCTTCTGGAAGAGCACTTCCAGAAGTGAGAACTTCTGTTTAAGGGGGATGAAGAAGAAAAGCCAATTCACGCTGTCAGACAGAGCCATTATTTCAACCCCAGAGCCCCTGGTGAGCATACGGTATTTTTATTGCTAGAGTTCATCACCACTGCTTACTCAATAATTAGATAATCCCGACAGCAATCTATTGTAGTCTTGCTTAAAAAGGACTCCTTACTGCATCTCCACATATGCCAATAGCTTTCATGAACCATAATTCAGTAGGCAATTGCTGGCATTAGAGTTGGAAGCAATTGATGTTAATCAATATGAAAGTCAAAAGATGGATGGGTTGGGCTTTTTCCCTCTCCATACAATGAAAACACTGAAACTCTGTTTATTTGAATTAGTTTATCAGCCTTTGAGATTTGTCATTTAGCTGAAATGACAATTACTGTCAAATCATCATCATAATTTTCTGATCATTTTTCTATAAACCTAATTTTGCGTAGCACCGTGTGAGACTCTGAGCATGTGTGATATTAGAGCTCATATTAGTATTAAATGCCAGTCGAGAACCAAGTCTCAGGGCAGGGATGATTTAAGTGACTCCCAAACAGCCTCTGGTATGTGAGTGGAGGGTGTTTTAAAGCACAGTGATTAACATCACCCTGTTGCACAATCCTTTGAATTAAAATATAGACAAGAATGTGGAGAGACACCCAGGCAACTACCTGGGCCAGATTGTTAATCTCAGTCCTGGAGATGGGGAAAGGACTTCATTGTCTGTCCGATAAAGTATCTTGCGGAGAGCAATCTCCTTGTATGCAGACCTTCCGGGCCAAGTGTTGTGAATTGTCTCCTGAGCATCTCTGACTTATTCGCCCTTCCTGATAGGATCCTGACTTTGTTCAGGTTCCACCTCTCCTCCATGCAGCCCCTAGGCTGTGGGGAAAGCTGACATCACTCAGCCTGCCTAGGGGACTTGACTTAGGAATCCGCATGTGACTCAATGATGGCCAATAAAACAAGGACTGGCATCTCCTGAGAGGCTTCTGAGAAGGGTTTCCTTACTTCTAGAGGGAATAAGAGGGGCAAAGCCATCTCTTTCTCCTAGATATTGTTTATCCAGACATAATGCCTGCGACTTCTGCTGCCATTTCACTGATGGCATCAGAATAAGTTCAGAATGGAAGATGGCAAAACGAAGCAACGGCAAGAAGTGGGTCAATGACCCTGAAAGCCTCTGAAGTCACAATGAAGAAAGGTCATATATTCCTTTATTGTCCTGATATTTGCAGCCAAAGTGCCATCAACCTAAATCTAAACTTTAGGTACAGTTCTCACTTGATAATGCAGCAGGCCTTCTTGCTTTGTTTTTCCCATACCCATTAGGCTTCTGATGAGAACATGGATTTAATTTATTCAATTGTGAATGCCAAAACTAATTAATTCAAACATTCTCTCCTCCTTGAAGCCCTCCTTGAACCTTCAAAATGACTGGCTCCTTTTCCCGTGCAATGGTACGAACAGCTACCATCGGTGCATCACTGGACTAAAATCACCCATTACCTGCCTCCCAACATCATCTGATGTTGACTACATTAAGGTCACACACTGTCTCCCACTTTCCTCTCCATTATCAAGTATTCTCATGGTCCCCTTTACTTAGGAGTCTCCCAATAACTATTCATGAATGAAGAAACCAATGAATGAACTCCTGCTCACAGTTATTCACAACTCTCCATGTTCTTATCCCCACCTTTGCTTTTTTTAACCTTTGTCTAGCATAATGTCAACTTTCTAATTATACCTACCTCCTATATGTAAAGATTCGTCATTTTACTTACATTTATTTAAGTCTTCCTAAAACACCTAAAATGATTCCTGAAATATACTAGTATGTGCTTCATTACGTAAGCATTATTAGGCCTCCAAGGACCCAGCAAAGAATTAAAGCCAAAATGACTAGGTCAGTATTTCTAATAGCACATTCCTTCAAAGAATTATTTTTTATGATTAGAACAGGTGTTTAAGGAGCTCTGTGGTCAGGTAATTCAGACAACACTGCTGTAAAAGAAAAATTTAAATGGGTTCTAATGCAGAATTGCTTAGAGCTTCTAGCCATTTTCAACCTGTGTACAATGGCACCCTGGTGTGCCACAGGAATTTTTAAAGCATGAACTACCGGACTATTGAGTCAGGGACACTGACCTCTTTTCCTTTAGATTATCAAATAAAAAATGACAACAGCCAACACAACAATAGTTGTCCAGTGTGAATGAATCAAAATTATATACCTATTTTTGTTAGGTTACCAAAAAATATATTTTTGGTGTGTTGCAGAATTTTAGTGGTTAGCTTACATGTGCCATGAGATGGAAAAGAGTTGAACATCACTGCTATACACCAGCTGGAGTATGTATTTAAACTTTGAATTCCTTTTCCAAAGTGCAACTATTAATGTATCTTCACAACTATTGGAAACACAGTTGGAGATCCATTGTTCTAGATCAAATGAGCCTTGAATATGACATCCAGCTATTACCCTATTTGAAGGAGAAAAAAAACAACAACAAAGAAAATTGAAAGTAAAGTATTATCTTTACAAAAAATTCTAGTACATTTTTTTCATTTTTTTAAATATATATTTTATTGATTTTTTTACAGAGAGGAAAAGAGAGGGATAGAGAGGTAGAAACATCAATGAGAGAGAAACACCGATCAGCTGCCTCCTGCACACTCCCCACTGGGGATGTGCCCGCAACCAAGTACATGCCCTTGACTGGA
Organism: Murina feae; assembly: GCA_004026665.1. NCBI lineage: Eukaryota > Metazoa > Chordata > Mammalia > Chiroptera > Vespertilionidae > Murina > Murina feae. Next base: position 26,277 of record PVJC01019376.1, read on the forward strand.
ATCAAACCTGGGATCCTTGAGTCCGCAGGCCGATGCTCTATCCACTGAGCCAAACCGGTTAGGGCTCTAGTACATTTTTATATTATTATACTATCAGGCTTTACTTACAATTTTGAGAGAATCATAATCTTGGATCTGAGAGAGACTTAAGAATTGGGCAGAGGACTGGTTATTGCCTATGTTGTATTCATGGAAGTATTTGAGGATATGATCAAAATAATTCACAGTCATCCCAGAAAGATGTACCTACACAGAAGAAAAATCATAAGGAGTTTACAAACTGCTTGATGAATATCCATGGACCCCAAGTTTCAAACATCTGCCTCCTAATCTGACATGGCCATTACATGTAGAAGAACTGAGGCCCAAAAGCCACACAGCTTTTGAGGTCAAAGCCAATGTAAGAATTTAAGAATTCTGACAAATTCTCTGCCCATTTTTGGATTTTGTTCAGCCCCAATTCATTTCAGAGCTCTCTCACCTTCCAAACCTACTAATGGAGTTGACGGAACCCATCTCAAGAAACACTAAGGACAATGGGGTTGACAGTGTTTTCCAAGTGCCCAGATTAATTCCCTACTTGTGTCAGATATGATTATACACGATTGCTATAATTCAGTTGTTTTATACTTGATTCAAGCATATTCTGGGCCTCCTATGGAATGCAAAGTACAAATAAATAAGGATTCAGAAGCCTGGCTTTGGTCATAAATTCCAGGAGATAAAAGACAATAGATGTGCTTCACATGCCTTGTTTGAAACAAGTTTGATGACTCTTGCTGAAAAGAAATTCATATGTATCTACATGGTGATAGTTGCCACCAAAGCTTGATTTATGAAGATATGTATATAGAGAAAATCGTTGCTCATAGACACTAAATGCTTTGATGTTTATGCAATGTTAGAGCTATGGACAATGTTATGAATGCTAACGAATGAAAATTGCAGTGTTAACTCAAAATTTAGACCATAAAATTAATTTATTAAGCAGAACAGAGCGTGTCACTTCCCCATCGTGGACTGATATTCTGATACTAGGGGCCCAGTGCACAAAAATGTGTGCACTCGGGAGGTCCCTCAGCCCGACCTGTGCCCTCTCACAGTCTGGGACCCCTCTGGGGATGTCCATCTGCTGGCGTGCCTGGAGTGGAGTCCCTCACCCCATTGGGGTGTGGCCAGCCTGGGTGCAGGCCTGAGGGCCATTTTCAGACTTTCAGGCTGCCCACAGTCCCTTCAGGTTTTGGGTCCCTACTAGGGTACCTAGCCAGCCTGGGTGAGGGGCTGATGGCTGTTTACAGGCTGGCCAAGCCCCCCAGTGTGATCCCTCACCCCATTGGGGTGTGGCCAGCGTGGGTGATGGGCTGAGGGCTGTTTTCAGGCTTTCAGGCTGTCCACAGCCCCCATTGACCCAATGTCCCAGCAAGGCTGGCTGGAAGCAGGTTTCTGGGGTTTATTTATCTTCTATAATTGATACACTGTTCCTTTAAGCCAAGGTCTAAGCAGGTAAGGAAGCCTGTCTGCTTCAGCTGGTGGCTTCTAAAATTGAAAGAATGTTGCCTTAGTAGTCAGCCCAAGGCTTCTATAATTGAAACAATGTTGCATATATGTTGTTGCCTGGAGCCTGGAGAAGCCAAGCTGGCCAGTAGACAGTTTTACTCCTGCTGCAATAGAAGCTGCTTGTTTACTCAGCTCCGTGTCTACCGGCCTCCATCTTGGCTGGGTTAATGTGCATACAGCCGCTCTGATTGGCTGGTGGCTGTGGCTTAGGCATCCCGAAGAAACGGTCAATTTCATTATTACACTTTTATTAGATTAGATTGTCCTGGAATCCCAGCTGAGGTTGAGTGGTTCTTCTTGCTCATGCAACATCCTTCTAATGGAATTCCATCCTGAACTCACGTTGGCCATGGCAGCCTACATTCCACTTAACCATTGTAACGTCTATTGATTCCTAACCAGGAGTCAGTCACACAACTAACCACTCTGCATGCCACCTCTCCATTCACAACACCCAGGGGGACAGGTACTTGTCACTCTGCTTGAATTTACACATAGGACAATGGAGATTCATAATGGTTCAATAACTTTCTCAGTCACACAGCTCGCAAATGGAGTTTGGGTTGGAACGTTTAACTCTTTGGTTCTCAATCCTCAGCTCCTGACCATTACATATCCTGCCCTGGGTAACCTTTGACAGCTCTATAAACTGTGCTGCCATGGCCAAGTGCAAACTCCTGGTCCACGTTTTTATTCCCCCTGTCTTTGTGAGCATGATCAGGCATTTTGCGGAAAGATACCTTTATCAAAAGCAAGCTAGTACTGAGTCTCCACTTTATTCAAACTCTGTCCACTATTCATCATCCTCCAGGTTTTCTTCAATCATCAATTCCTTCCCCAAACATATGTCTGTACTCTGAAGGACACCAGGCAAAGCAACATTGAGTAAAATATGATCTCTGCCCCTAGAGAAGGAAGAAGCAATTGCCTTTAGCATGGCCCAGGGGGAGATGTCAGCACCTGGGCGGCAGGATCACAGTGCAAGGTCCGGGTTCCACAGGAGGTGCTGTTTCCGGACCTGAGGCTTGAAGAAGGGTGGGAATTAGAGGGATGAAGGACCAGGGGTTGTAACTTGGCACTGTAGGCAGAGGGAACAATATACTAGTACATGGAGCTTCATTGAGCAGAATGATAAATAGCTCAGGATCCAGAGCAAAGTGGCTGTGAAAACTGAGGACCCAGGATGCACCTGCTTATATGAATGAATAATCATCACCACAACCCAGGGGGCTGCTCAGAAGTTGGTGCTGAGTTTTCCCTTGAGAATGTTCTTTCTCTCTCTCTCTCTCTCTCTCTCTCTCTCTCTCTCTCTCTCTTTCTCTCTTTCTCGTATTGTCTGTATGCATGTGTGCATGGTATGTGTGTGATGTCTACATGTGTGTGTGTGTGGGTGTGTGGTGTGTCTGTATGCATGTGTGCATGGTATGTGTGTGATGTGTAAGTGTGTGGTGTGTGTGGGTGTGTGGTGTGTTTGTGTGCATGTGTTGTGAGTCTCTCCTGCCCTTGTTTCTTGCATAGGATTCTGCTCTATCCCATAAGCCTCATACCACCCCCCACCCCCTTGGAGAAAGGCCTGGAAACCACCTCTCCATCATCACCGGCCCTCCCCAGCTCTGCCATCACCATGTCCTTGCCTCCCTTCCACAGAGAAGCAAGTGGATGAACAGACTCAGACTAACACCAAAATAACATCTACTCGGATCTGGGTCCCTCCCAGGACAGCATATCGGCAGCACTAGAAAGGACGCCTCTCAATCCCCATGCAAAATCCCTCTTTGTTCAGAAATTCTCTTTGCTTCTTTCATTTCAAATTTCTACCAAAGGACAGAGAGAAACTTGCTCCTAGTAGCCCCCAGTGAGAGGAATGACTTGAGGGTAGATGTCCCCCGAGATGCTCAAATGAATACTCTGCCCGCCCCCATCCTCTGGCTCCAGCAGCCCTGACCCATCTCCAGGGACTTGGATGTGCACCCAGTGTCGGTCCCCATGAACAGGGAAGCTGCCTGTCCCCTGCGGGCAGGACCTGACCCACCGCGGAGGAAAGCGCCCTGAGCCGAGCACTGTGATGTCTGCATGTAGCTTGCACGTGGAAAACTGTGTCTCTGCCCACACTCTCTCTCTGCAGCTCTATCCAGATACGAGTCTGCAAAGAGGTGAGCAAACCCTGAGACCCTTCCCCACGAACTCTGCCCCTTGCTACACTCCCAGCCTTTAGGAATTAAAGCCTTCTGTGGGGGTGGGGCCGCACAGAACATGGCTTCCTGCTTGAATGATTTTTTTTTTAAACAGCCAAAAAAGGGAGGGGAATAAAAAATGTCATTAGTCCTATGTGCCTATGAAGACTCTCCTGGCTCTGGGATCACTGTTTTCATGTGTAGGATTAGAAAATAGCTTAAGGAAGCTGACTGCCAAACTAGAAACAGAAACAAAAGAACTGCCCCCAGCCTAGCCAGCAGAGCCAAACCGCAAAGTCCACACAAACTCCGAGAACAACAATTATGTCAACACAGGGTATGTGGATATGTTTTCCTAATCACAACCCCTAGAGACAAAGAGCCATTGTTTTCTGTAA
>PVJC01019377.1:0-30292 GCA_004026665.1 Murina feae
GCCCCCCAGGCTATTGCTGCATGAATGGGAAAGGTCTGCCTGAGAAAGATGGCTTTTGCAGGATGGGGCAATAACTCAGTACAGGGATCCAGGTAGCTGTCCTCTCAGCTCTCTCCCCAGAGCCACCAAGCTGGACTCTCCTCAAACAGCTCGAGGCCACTCTGCCCTCCCTCTGCTGCAGCCCACGGTGAGTGGCTGCAAATGAAACAGTGTGCGTTGGCCCTTTAAGAAGGTGCCTGCAGTCCTGACTGGTTTGGCTCAGTGGATAGAGCATCGGTCTGCGGACGGGGTTTGATTCCAGTCAAGGGCATGTACCTTGGTTGCGGGCATATACCCAGTGGTGGGTGTGCAGGAGGCAGCTAGTTGATGTTTCTCTCTCATCGATGTTTCTAACTCTCTATCCCTCTCCCTTCCTCTCTGTAAAAAATCAATAAAATATATTTTTAAAAAAAAAGGTGCCTGCATTTCTAGCTTCCTTGTAGATAACTGCTTTTCTCTTGCAGTTTTTGAGATCCTCTTTGTCTTAACTTTGGCATTTCCATTATGATGTGTCTTGATGTCAGCCTCTTTGGATTCATATTATTTGAGATTCTCTGCACTTTTTGCATTTCTATGTATATTTCTTTCAGTTATTGTTTCTTCAAATAAACCCCTATGATGAAATATTGTTACAATTGATGTCACCCCAGAAGTCCCTTAAACTATCCTCACTTTAAAAATTCATTTTTCTTTTGATGTTCTGATTGGGTGTTTTCTGCTACCTTATCTTCCAAATCGCTAATTTGGTACTCTGCTTCATCTAATCTTCTGTTGTTCTTTCTAATGTATTCTTCATATCAGTTATTGTTTTCATTTCTGACTGGTTCTTTTTAGTGTTTTGTCTATCTCCATTTTTATGTTTCCTTTTTGTTGAAGCTCTCACTGAGATCACTGAGCATCCTTATAACCAGTGTTTTGAACTCTGCATCTGGTAGATTGGTTGTCTCCATTTCGTTTAGTTATTTTTCTGGAGTTTTGTTCTGTTCTTTCATTTAGGACATATTTCTTTGTCTCTTCATTATGACTGCTTCCCTATGTTTGTTTCTATGTATTTAGGTAGATCTGCTACATCTGGTCTTTTTTATATTTTAATTCTTTATTGTTGAAAGTATTACGTAGGTCCTTTTTTTTCCCCTGTTGACCCTTTCCAGCCCACCTCCCTGCCCCCCATCCCAGGCCTTCAGCACCCTATTGTCTGTGCCCTTGGGTTATGCATATATGCTTACAAGGTCTTTGGCTGATTACCTCCCACCCACCCACCCTTCCCTGCCTTCCCTCTGAGATTCCACATTCTGTTTCATGCTTCCATGTCTCTGGATCCACTCCCTTCATTCGTTTATTTTATTACTTGGATTCCACATATGATTGTGATGGTGTGATACTTGTCTTTCTCTTAGCATAATACTCTCCAGCTCCCTCCATGCTGTCTCAAAGGGTAAGAGATTCTTTTTTTACTGCTGCATAGTATTCCATGGTATAAACATACCACAGCTTTTTTATCCACTCATCTACTGATGGGCACTTGGGCTGTTTCCAGATCTTAGCTATTATAAATTGTGCTGCTATGAACATAGGAGTGTATATATTCTTTCTAATTGGTGCTTTGATTTTCTTAGGATATATTCCTAGAAGTGGGGTCACTGGGTCAAATGGCAGTTCCATATTAATATTTTGAGAAAACTCCATACATGTCCTGTCTTGGTGGAGTGGCCTTATATAGTAGGTGTCCTGTGGGGCCAAGAGGTGCAATCTTTCTGGTCATCTGAGCCAGGTGCTCCAGTTGTGTGCCTTCCTGTTGTAGTTGAGCCTGGATTGCTGTTGGCCTGTCAGTGGGAGGGACTGACCCTCAGCTAACTGGCTGTAAGGACTGGCCTTCATTACAGTTGAGCTGTTGTATGGGGTTTGACTTCATGGAGCAGGATTCGCTTTAGCAGGGCTCTGCTGCCTGCCAAGTTGCTCACTGAGTGTATCATTTATGGAGCTAATTGGGGGGTGCTCAGTGTGGTGTGGTCTGAATTCAGTCACAGGGTGTGTTGGTTCTAGAGCCTTTGGGAGGGAATCCCGCTCGTGCCCAGATCAGCTGCTGCCTATGCCTGAGGCAGGAGGTACAAAATAATCTTCCGTTGGTAGCTGCCTGTGCTTTGCTTGGAGGTGCCTGGGGTGCCAGGAGTGGGGCTGCTTAGCAAGAGGTACAGGGCATACCAAAAACAGCCACTGCTTGTTTCAGGTTTGTGGCCCTTTGAGAAAGTTTATGAAAGTTTGCAGCATAGGCCAAGGCCAGCAGCTAGTGAGGAACAGCAGCTATAAGAGGCACATGCCCAAGTTGGGTGGGGTGGGATCTTGAAATCACCAAGTGGGGTGAGTGGTGTTAGGCGGGTTGTTGGACACTCGGATGTGGCACCAGTCTGATCCTGTGGACTGGTGGAGTAGGAGGCTAGGGCTCAACAAAGGGAAAACAGCACCTGCCAGCACTTGCCAGCTGTGGGGGTGAGAGGAGGGCTCAACAAATTAACAATGGCACCTGCCCACATTGAGCTGCCCCTCCAGCCTTCACCCTGAAGCTAGACAAGTCAGTTCTTTTCCATATGTCCCTGGTGCTTTTCTAGCTGTTGTCCCTTCACTGGAGCTTAGGGCAGTGTTTGTGAGTGAGTCTGTGTTCGGGCCTTTTAAGAGGACACTGGGATCTACAGAGCCCTCTGTCTAATCAGACAGATTCCTTCCCTGCTGATTTTCACATCCAGATGAGCAGCCTGATGTGGGGCTAGGACCCCCTTGCTCCTCACTGGGGACCTCCACAGCTGAGATATCCCTCCCAAGTATTAACTTCCAGACATGGTTGTAGGACCAGCCCATTTCAGGTCTCTGCCCCTCCTACTAGTCTCAACGTGTCTTCCTTTTAAAAATTACTAATTCAATCTTTCCACTTGTTATAAATCTGTTGAGGTTTTTGTATTTCTTCCTAAGTCAATTTTAGAAATTTTCTATTTCATTTTGGTTATAAAATTTGCTTTTGTAGAGTTGTTCATATTATACTCTAATAATCCTTTCCTATTTCTATAAGGTCCAGTACTAATGTCACCTCTTCCATTCCTGCTCTTAGTAATTTGAGTCTTCATTTTTTTCTTCTTGGTGAATCTAGTTAAAGATTTGCAATTTTGGTGCTGTTGTAAATACTGTGTTATACTTTATTATTGTATTAATAAATATAGTCATATTTAAGAAAAATATGATCCAGAAGGTCTTGAACCTTTCCTCACCTATATGGATTATAGTACTAAAAATATATCCATATTAATTGAATATGTTAAAGAAGATAGTCCTTAAGACACATTTTGAGTGAAGAATAAACTTAGCAAGCTGAGTTTATGGTAGTTTTAGGAAGACTGAAAAATTTGGCACTGAGACAGGCAGTATCTGTCCTCAGGGGCATCTATTCTGGGAGAAAGCTAAAGCTGTATTTACTATGAAGAAGCATGCACACTGCTCAGGGGATTACAGGCTGCTGGAGGAATTCACAGTGGATCAGTGGAGAGCCTGCAGTCTGGCTGTGCCACTCCATGACTGCCCATCCCTCCCTGGACAGACAGGTAGCTTCTTGAGCCCCTGAGGGCTGCTCATGGGGCTGGCTAGGGCAGGGCATGAGATGAGGGCAGATTCAGGTGGGTGAGGTTGAGTGGTCAGGCCTTTCCCAGAGGGCTATGGGCTGGGTGCCACCTTTCCTCTCATCTCTTCCTGTCTGGCATTCTTCAACTCTACAGGGCAGGGCATAGGAGTAGGAGTGACACCAAGCAACCTGCCTGATGGATTAGGGGCCCTGTCAGTGCTTCCCCACACTTCACCAATCTCCCTCCCTTCCCAAGGCAGGTGGGACAGGAGGGAAACTGAGTTGTACACTAAGTGAGTTGACCAAACCCCACAGATTCAAAGCCATTTCTGCTGATGTAGTGATGACACCTCTCTCTTTATGCTCCACAGAATCTGGAAACAAGGCCCTGGGCTCTGGCTGGCTTGGTGGGAAGAAGATAAGTCCCCTGCAGATGCTCTATGACCTGGACCAGGTAAGTGGACAGACCTCCATTCTGGGACCCCTCCCTCTGCCTCCAGTCGTGGGAATCTGAGAGCCCCAATGTAAACCTATAGCAAGCATGTCAAACTCACTGCCCATGGGCCGCATGTGGCCTACAATGAATATTTTTGTGGCCCAGCCAATATAAGATTATGTAAAAATGGTTTAATAAAAATTTTGTAATTTAATTTTTACAATATCTTGCTATACATAATCTACACCTATAAAAGAGAAACATGCAGATTGGGGTCACTCTGCTATGCCCATCAGCCAATCGGATGGCGCAGAGTGGCAGAGCGAAGACTGAAGGCTGAAGAGGCTTGGCTTCTCTACTGTGGCCGGAGTGAAGAAGGCCTGGGTCCTAGGTGCTGGAGGAAAACCGGTGCTGGCAGCAGGGGGAAGGGAAGGCCTATTACACAAATCTCTTTGTGCAACGGGCCTCTTGTCTATAAATATAAAAGGCTAATATGCAAATTGTCTGCTCAGGAGTTTGACCAAAAGAGCGGGAGTTTGATTGAGTGGTATGATGTGTGCTGACCACCAGGGGGTGGCTCGGAACATGTCTGGTGACTAGTGGTGGCAGAGTGCTGAGGGAGCGAGGGAAGGAGATGGTGGGGAGGCGGGGAGGCCAGGCCAAGGGACCCTACCCTGCATGAATTTCATGCACCAGGCCTCTGGTTATTAATAACAAACTACAACGTTTGCTAATGACTGACTACTATAATCGTGTTGCATTCATTTCCCTTACGTGCCTTATGTGCAGGCACACCATTTCTCTCCACTAATACTAGCAATGAATATATTAGCAGCCAATTGCCACGTCATTAGCCTTGGACTGACTTGTTTGGTGTATGCAATAGGAAATATTTCGCTTTTGGATAACAAGAAAAACAGCTTTATTTGTGTCATGCTTATTAATTTGTGCAGTTATTCAGTGTCTGGTAAGTTAATGTTCAAGAAAAAAATATTAATTTTTTATTCAAATGTTCTATTATTTTGTTAACGATTACTCATTTAGTTCAGCCCTTTGTATTCAGCATGTCTCTATCGAAATAAACCTACGTTTCTATGAAAATTGAAGCTTTTATTTTTTTGTGGCCCACATAAACTTAAACCTTGTTTATTTAGCCTGTGTTAGCCTTTGAGTTTGACATGCTTGACCTACAGTCATGGGACTAGAACCCATATTGGGCACAGAGAGGCATCCCCTGCAAATCCAGGCTCTGGGGATACGATAAGGGAAAATCTTAGGGGCAAACTGAGAAAGCTGGTGTCCCCACCTACCCCCTACCGTCCATCACCTACTCAAAAATACACTGGGCCCACTCTGTGCCAGGCACTGTTGTATGTGCTGTGGATATGAAAGAGAGTGAAACAGATACTGAGTCTCCCCTCAGGGAGTTGACAGTCTAGTGGGAAGACAGTAATTAAGTGAACCCCAAATCAGTACCAACTGCAACAGGGAAACACGAAGGACCCTCTGCCTCACCTGTTCTCAGGCAATGGCCTAGAGGGCTTGCTGGTCCATGAACCTCACTTAGGTTGTTGGCCTCACTAGGACCACACACACACACACACACACACACACACACGTGGTTGTACCCCACTGAGAGTCACACCCCCTGCCTCATACCCAAACAGCCATATTCAGGGGCACCCCATTAAGGTAGTATGTGTTGAGCACCTACTGTATGAAGACTGTGCTCAGGAAGCTATGGATCCTTCCACAGCTAGGTAGGCTGGTTCCCTGCCCTTGTGCCACTGACAGTCTAATGGGTGGGGGAGGATTATCTGATCACTGCCTCCTCTAACCTGTGACTGATTTGTGTCTAAAGGGGAAGCATGAGGCACAAGGAGAGCTCTATCTAATCTACCAGGAGGATCCTAGTTTAGATGGGGGAGAAGGAGCCTGTATGAGAACATTTTCATAACTCAAAAAAAAACTCTAGTGCCCATTAGCAGTCACTCCCCATTTTCTATACCCCCAGCCCCTGACAACCACCAATTTACTTTCTGTCTCTATGGATCTATTCTAAACACTTTATATAAATGGAATCATATATATGGCCTTTTATGTCTGGCTTCTTTTACTTAGTGTGAATAATGTTTTACCATGTGTCAGAATTTCATTCCTTTTTATGACTGAACTAGAGGCCCGGTGCATGAAAATTCATGCACTGGAGCGATGTGTGTGTGTTGGGGGGGTCCCTCAGCCTGGCCTGCCCCCTCTCACAGTCTGGGATCCCTCAAGGGTGGAAGGTGACCTGGCTATCGGAGGATGGCGACACTCCCATCACACCTCTGCTGCTGCCTCGGGCAGCCAAGGGTGGCTGGGCCACCACCATCCGAGGCTTGACTGCACCTTGGGCTGGCCCTGGATGGCTGAGCAGTCAACATCTGAGGCTTGCCTGTGCCTCGAGCCAGCACTGGGCAGCTGGGGGACTAAGGAGACTGAGGGACTCCAGAGATAGGTATATGGCGGAGCTGAGGGGACTGGGCACCACCATCTTGTGGCTGTGGGAGCCACCATCTTTGAGGGTGTGACAGTCAATTAGCATATTCCCTCCTTATTGCCTATGGCCCTGCCATCTTTGCGATGACATGAGGGTCAATTAGCATATTCCCTCTTTATTAGATAGGATAATATCCCATTGAATGGACAGACCACATATACACTATTATCTGTTCCCCAGTTGATGGACATTTGGGTTGTTTCCACTCTCTGACTATCATAATGTAGCTGTAAGCATTTGTGTACAAGTTTTTTAATAACTTTTGGTTTTGTTACCTTAGTATAGACCTAGGAATGGAATTGCTGGATCACATATTTATTTTCAGAGGAACTGTCAAACTGCTTTCCACAACATCTATACCATTTACATTCTCACCAGCAATGAATGACGGGTCCACTTTCCTATGTCATCACTAATATTTATTGTCTTACTGCCTCAAGGCTTTTAATAAGATCTTTAGAAATTAAAAGCTTTCTTTTAAGAAATCTTAGACAAAAGCAAAAATAACACTAAAGAAGTGGGTAGGAGGGTTGGAGGATTAATCTTGGAGGTGAAGACCAGAAAGGGTTTGAAGAAAGTGAGAGTGGTTGCTGGAGGGAGGTACAGCTGAGGAGGGCTAGGAAGGGCTGGGCTCAGTGTTTTCCTAATATTACCTAATTCATAGAGTTGTAAAGGGCATAGCAAGGTGCCTGGCACACAACATGTGCTAGATAAATGCTATTTTACAGAGGAGGGGCAGACTGAGAGAGGGGCAGCTTCCTGCCCAGCTACTGAGATTAGAATTTGTTGGGGGTGGGGGGAGGGCTGCTCAGGATGAAGAAATTGAGACCCAAAGGAACATGCCAATTCAGAAATATTTAATTAGCTAATTTTATTATTAAACAAAAAAGACCCTAATAGCATGCTAGTAGCTGCATTTTCCAACTCTGTTTATAAATTAAAGCTACCATTCTTATTTGTTTACAATTTCATATTTAATTTTATTTGAATTTCATAAAAGAAAAAGAGAAGTTGATGGAAGTGCTGAATTCATATAAGTATTTCCTCTAGACAAGAGATACTTCACCTGAAATACCCCTTCAAGATTAAAGTGTGAGAACATTAAAGGTTGAAGTCATTATGATTTTTCCCAAACATATATTTTCATTTTTGTTTGTATACACTGGCTTCTTGCTGTGAAAGATGAGTTCGTTGGCCCAGCCACTTGGGCCTGAACACACAGTTTTGAAAATACGAAAGCCCTTCTGTACCAGTTAGTAAATGTCAACCACTGGACTCTCCCCAGGCCTCTCCCTCTCTCCTGGCTGCTCATCCCACTGCCAGTACCAACCCCAATCCCCATCTCCCCAGGACCCAGAGCTACAAGGGAAAGACTACTCTGGTCCCATCTCCCCAAGTAGCTTAGTTTCCATATGTTTTACATAATGGCCCCAGGTAAGGCTTTGTTTGCAGAAGGTATTCAGTGTGAAAACCTTTTGAAAACCTCTGCTCAAGGTCAGCCCTCAGGCCCTTACAAGTTTGCACAGTCCGAGATTTCCGAGAATGGAGGCCTTTTCCCAAACACACTAGTTCCTTATGAAGTCAGGAGCATGTCTGCAACCTGGTGTAATTACCTTGCATCCAAATGGGCAACAGACACAGGCCTGCCAGTATGGAGGCAACCCCTGAGCCAGCTCCAAATCAGAGGAGGCAGAAGGTGCTGGTGTTGCAGAAAGACCAAAAAACTAAGCGACGCTTTGAAGAGGTGGAGAAATCACATTTTAATAACACACAGGGTCGGTCCCTGGGGTATCCGAAATCCCAAATCCAGGGCGCCAGTAACACGCAAGAACCTTGCTTTATAACTGCCCCTCAAGTTCATTGATTTGCAAATATACTCCCTCCCCCCAAGTGTGCTTAGGTTTGGGCTCAGAACAAAGCCCCCCGCCCTACTGTAAGACAAGGCTTTGTTTGGTTTAATGGCCTACCATTCCTTGCAAAAACCAGTCTTCCTCCTCATTGGAGCCCAGGCTCAAGTGGAGGCAGTGGGAAGGGAGTGAGCTTTGCTGGGTGCCCAGCCCTGTGCCAGGTGCTCATGGTCCAGATCCTCTCCAATCCTATGAGAGGTGTTTCTTTGCTCTTTCCTTCCTCCCTCCTTCCCTTCCTTCCAGATTTACTGAGCACCTGTCTGTGCCAGGGGCTGGGGTACAAAGGCAAAGATAGTATCCCCAAGATGCTAGCCCCATGAGAGCATCAAGAAAATGGCTGTGACCGGGGTGGGTGCAGGATGCAGCAGGAGACCTAAGTGACTCAGGAAAGGTTCTCCAGTGAAGTTAAAGCTGAGCTGGGATTTGAAGGCTGAGGAAGGGCATTCAAGGTGGAGGGCACTGCATGTGCGAAGGCAGGGAGGCAGGAAAATAGCCCTCCTGGTCTGGGAACTGTGGGAGGGCGATGGGGCCCAGGTCCAGGAAATCTGCTGGGTGACGGTGGGGTCCCAGAACCCAGTATCTGGATCCTCTGCCTCCTTGACCTCCTTTGCTCCCAGCTACCTGGCCAGGAAGAGGCCCCTGCCTACCTGCACAAAAGGAGGTTTTGAAGCTGGAGAGAGGGCATGAGGAAGGAGGGGCCAGCTGGTGTGTATTTTTGGATTGCTTCTCAGAAATCTTCCCCCACTCCTCCTCCCATACCATGGCTACCACTCAACAGCTGGGGGAGCCACCCGTAAGCTGGGCTGAGTTGAGGGGGAGGTGGGCTGGGAGTAGGGACCTCTGCTCCCCCTCTCTGAGCCTCAGTTTTGGCATCTAGAATACGGGCACAACAACATAGTTGCTGGTTCCTGTCAACCCAGGTGCTCTAGGAAGCAGAGGCCCAGGCTGAACTCATCAGGCCTAAGCAAATAGGAAAATGTGCTCTCCCCAATCCAGGACCAGAATCTGAAATTAGGGTGTCTGGGGCTGTGCTCCCTCAAAGGGCTCCAGGAGAGGGTCCTTCCTGTCTCTTCAGCTTCTGGGAACTCCTGGCCCCCATCCCTTCAATCTTCACGCAGCCCATCCTCCCTTCTCACTGGACTTCTCCCTCCTGTTTGCTTACATGCCCACTTCTGCTTGATCACGTGGCCTCGCCCATTGTTTGCATGCATGCGCCCGGTGTTCACATGGCCCGAGCCCCTTTCAGACCCTGGATGGTCTGTTTCTGGGGTGCCACCATCCTGGTTGGCCGTCTGCCCCTGCTCTCACACCTGTCAACAGTCCCTTTGCCAAAGTCCTTCCAGAAAATGGTTTGAGAGTGCCATTTCTTTCTTGCTGGGGCTCTGACATTTGGGACTGAAAAGGAGACAGGAGAGTTGTGGCTTGTCCAGGGTCCATGGAAAAGGTCCACAGGGGCCTATGCAGCCTCTGGAAGGCTGTGCCTCTGGGCGGCTGCTTTGTCATGAGGTCCCTCACCGCTGGTAACCTTGGCGGAGTCCCGCGGCATTGGGCGAGGGCCTTGTGTGGAGAAGGCCCTGCCTCCCCTCGCTGTCTTGGCTTAGATTACAAAGTACCATTATTTTCCTGTGTCTGGCTTCCGCTGCCTGCCTCCCCTGGCAGATTTGGTTTTACCTCAGAAAGAAATTGATTTGGGTCTGCAAACTGGCTGACTTCTGCATTTGCTCTGTGAGATGTATCTCTACCCGGATGCCACCCAGTAGGAGATCCTGATGCCACCCCACCTCCGTGGCAGCATCTCTCATCCCCTGGAGACCGCATTCGGCACACAGCACCCTCAATGCTTCCCTGCAGCTCCACAGACCCGCTCCGCTGAGCTGGGGCCCCAGCCTGTCACTAGTCCCCCAGGTCCTGCCTGTAGTCCCAGGGTCCTCAAACCAGTCTGGGAGGGGCGGTGGGTTGACCCCTTAGACAGGAGGTACAGACCAAAGCTATCATTTTTTTTCTCCATATCATTGAGTTTCTAGTTATTTTTCTTATTAAAAAATGTTAATGTTGACATTATTGCAGGTGTACTCCTCCCCCTCTTTGCCCACCTCCACCCATCCTCTCCTCCCCTCCCTTGACCTTCATCAAAGTACTGTCTGTGTCCATGGGGTATGCATATATGTTCTTTAGCTAATCCCTTCATCTTCTTTATGCAGTCACCCCTCCTCAAAAAATTAAAGATGGAACTGACTGCCTTTTACTTGATCCCAAATATTCTGGGAATATATCCTAAGAATTCCAAAATACCAATCAGAAAGAATATATGCTCCCACTATGTTCATAGCAGCATTACTTACAATAGCTAAGATCTGAAAACAGCCTGGGTGCCCAACAGCAGATGAGTGGATTAAGAAAAAGCTATGGTACATCTAAACAATGGAATGTTATAGGGCTGTAAAAAGCTACCATTGTTATATACTCTGCTACTTCTAGTAATTCAATTCGCTCCCATGGTGAGGAGTCTGAAGCCATGCTTCCTGATCAGTCTTACTCTGATCCTGTCACATTCCTTACCAGGACCTCCTCAGTCCTGAGTGTCCAACAACTGACTAATCACTTCCTTCTACATGCCTCTGCAAGGTTAGACTCATTTCCCCCAACCCAGGCCCAGGGCAAATGCCTAGGCCCCAAATCATACAGTGATCGGTGGCAGCGCTGGGTTTCCAGTCCAGGCCCCCTACCTGCTGTGGCTCACATAGGTCACTGGGCGTCACTGGGCAGCTGCCCTGACACCGACCCCTGTCCTCCACAGGGTTCCAGCTCGGCCCTGGCGGAGGTGCACCGGCAGCGACGCAACCTGCTGCGCCGCGCCTGCAGCCGCCACACCCGCCGGCAGCGCCTGCTGCAGCCGGAGGACCTGCGGCACGTGCTGGTGGACGATGCCCACGGCCTGCTCTACTGCTACGTCCCCAAGGTGGCCTGCACCAACTGGAAGCGCGTGCTGCTGGCGCTGCGCAGCCCCGGGGGCGCGGACCCGCAGGCCATCCCCGCGCACCAGGCGCACGCGCCGGGCCGCCTGCCCTCCCTGGCCGACTTCAGCCCCGCCGAGATCAACCGGCGCCTGCGCGCCTACCTGACCTTCCTGTTCGTGCGCGAGCCCTTCGAGCGCCTGGCGTCCGCCTACCGCAACAAGTTCGCGCGGCCCTACAGCGCCGCCTTCCAGCGGCTCTACGGCACGCGCATCGTGCGGCGCCTGCGCCCGCGCCCGCACCCCGACGCGCTGGCCCGCGGCCACGACGTGCGCTTCGCCGAGTTCCTGGCCTACCTGCTGGACCCGCGCACGCGCCGCCACGAGCCTTTCAATGAGCACTGGGAGCGCGCCCACGCGCTCTGCCACCCGTGCCGCCTGCGCTACGACGTCGTGGGCAAGTTCGAGACCCTGGCGGAGGACGCGGCCTTCGTGCTGAGCCTGGTGGGCGCGCCTGGCCTGCGCTTCCCCGCGCCACCGCCCCGGGCCAAGGCAGCCGCCGCCCAGGACCAGGCCAGGCGCCTCTTTCAGGACATCAGCCCCTTCTATCAGCGGCGCCTCTTTGACCTCTACAAGATGGACTTCCTGCTCTTCAACTACTCCGCCCCCTCCTACCTGCGGCTGCACTAGCCTGCCCTGCTCCCCACAGGGCCTGGTGCACTGCAGAGGCTCCGAGGGCAGGGATGGGGGGCCCGAGAAAGGGAGTTTTTGACAACCACTGCATTGGGGAGACATCACACCTGGCCGGTTTGGGGTGCAGTCCACCTCAGCTGCTATATAACGGTGTGCCTGTGCCCTGCAGTGCCTGTGCTCTAGTTGGCGTAGGTGAGGATTGGATAATAGCGTTTCAAGTTGCCAAGAGGCCGTTTTTGTCAGCTCTATCCCTGAACCTGTCCATGGTGTAACAGAGCACAGCGCTGGCTCAAGGCAGCCTGTGGCCATCCTAATTTCCTCCCCACTTCACCTGCTCTGGCAAGGACAGCCCTGGCCAAGGAGAGAAGCCCTCCCCTGCAGGACTCAGCCTGGGGCCACCCTTGTCCAAGGGCATGGCACAGGAGACAGCTCAGAGCCGCCTTCACTCTGCCTGTCACAGAGCAGGGCCACCTTTCCTGTTGCTGGCCCTGTCCTGGCCCCACCCTTGGTCTTAGTCTGGCCAGATGCTAGGTTGCCTCTTTGTGCCCACAGAGTCCAGGGTGCAATATGATGGCAGGTTGTATAGGACTTTGGTGATCTGGGGAGTTCCTGTTATTGAAATAAATGAGTTTTGTTACTTTCTGACAGTTTAGTGTTTATCCACTTCATTTTGCCGCTTGCTCTGGGGTGTGGGGCTGTCTGATCTTGAAATCTCATTGAGTCTCTGAGCCTCAGTTTCCACTGCTGCCAAATGGCCTTAGAATGCCAGGTGGTTATGAGAGAGGTGGGGAGCCTGGCTTACTTTCATAGTAACACGCAAGCCTGAGGGGCTTCATGGAGAGTGGGGTATGGAGGAAGTGCATCATGTAGAGGGATCCTAAATTGTAGGGTTGGAGAAAACAGTCACAACTGTGAGAAATGTGATCTTTGGGCCAAAGATTAAAGCTCAAACCAGCTCAGTGAAGCCCTGCTCCTTGGGCCACCTCGCACCTGTGTGAGTCTGCAGGAAGAGCACAGATCTTGCCTGGAAAGCCTTGCCTAGTCCGTCCTTACAGCGGTGGAGCTGGCTCCCTGTTGCCATCCTGTGGTAGCTAGGGGGAAGAGCAGCAGTGGGCTCCCAGGAGACTTAGCGGCTCCTTTTGAGATTACACATCCAGAGATGTATCCCAGCAGCCCAGGAAGCCCGTGCTTTCCGGTAAGGCATGTTTGGGCTGGCATGATGAACTGGGTAGGTAGGAGCTGAAACCACATGTGCCCTCAGAGTTTGGGGAGCTTCATATTCAGCACAGGTGCAACGAGTTTCCAAATGTTTACATCTCCAGTGTGGACAAAACCCTCTGTCCTGTTCAATATTTATTCATCCTCCAACCCCCACCCCCGACATTATGATTGTGAGCCAAGTCTTTGGGTAATGGGTTTGTTTTGAGAAGAACAAATGATAACCCTCCCCTCCGTCCTCTCCCCACCTAAAAGGCTGCCAGAAAGGCAGTCACACTCAGCTCTTGGGACCTTGAATCCTACCCAAAATTCTAATCTGGAGCCCAAGAGTCCATTAAAGAGTCAACTCGCACTGCATATTGTTAAGCACAGAAACCCAAGCTCAACTGTGTTTGTAGTGGAGACCACACAGGCAGCAGCTGGGGCCAGTGGGAGAACCCCTCCCAAGCTGGAGTCTGGTTTGTGACTGCAGGAGCAATGACACTTGATATTGTTGAATTTTCCTTGTTTGAAGTCCTCTTGGGGCCTCAACACTTGGGTTTGTGTTCACAGTGCTTGGTGAGGCCGTGGGCTCAGGCTACCTCCTCTGGGGAGCATGGGGGTCCTAGACCCTGCCTCCTCACAGGGTGCTGATGAGACCAGGGCCCCAGCTACAGACAGCCAACTGTGGGAGACTGAGTCCTACCTCTTTCCCCAACACACCAGTTAGATGGCCCTTGAAAGGGTTGGGATATTCAGAACTGTTTCACGAAGCCAGCAGGAACTAGTGGGTAATCTTTACGCTTGGCCGCTCAGCCCTTGCGTGGTAGTTATCCAAGAAGCTAGGCCGGCAGAAGCGGATGCAGGGAGGAGCCAGGGATGGCTGAACAGACAGTGGCAGCCAAGGCAATTGTTCAGCTTTTACTCCCTGTCATTTTTTGACTTTCTAGAATTTTACTCTTGAGGATGCGTGGCTTAGAATTCAGCACTCAGGGGATCCTGTGCAGACTTCTGGACCTCTTCTCTGCATAGCTCTCACTTATGTCTCCCCCACAATGTGCAGCTGCCTCAACCTCCTCAAACTCCAATTTCTATCTCAATTTTGCAACTTTGTCAAGCTGTTTGGATTCTCCCTTGAGTTTATAGTCTGAAAATTAGTTCCACGCAGAAAGTTGGGGCAACTGTAGGGAATCACCTCATTTGTTTCCTTTCTCTCAGGAATCTCAGTTCTGCACCGTCTTATTGTTCCATGCCTGAAAGCAGGTCCACATTTTGTTTGTTTACAGAGAACTGTCAAGTCTGATACTTGTTATTCCAGCAGGGGTGGAAGCATATGTCTCAATAAATATTTGATTATCTCTTGCAATAAAGTCCTAATGGATCTCATCAGACAGTGTAGGAAATAAAACCACAATTTTAAAAACTGCACTATTACTAAAAACCTATAAAATGTACTAAAACTCATCATATACAAATTACCAGAGCTTGAGCTGGTTTTTGTTTTTAGTTAATCCTCTCCCAAGGACATTCTCCCATTGATTAGAGAGAGTGGGAGAGAAAGGGAAAGACAGAGAGAAACATCGATGTGAGAGAAACACACTGATTGGTTGCCTCCTGCATGCACCCTGACCAGGGCCCAGGCTGGGGAGGAGCCTGCAGCCAAGGTACATGACCTTGACCAGAATCAAACTCATGACCCTTCAGTCTGCGGGCCAACAATCTAACCCCTGAGCAACCAGCCAGGGTGCTTGAGCTATTTTAACACCAGCTCATTCAGACCTGTATATTCCAAGAGAAGACTACATTAACAGGAACTCAATATAGTCTCATATGTCTCAAATTATAAGGAACACTGACACTGTTCCAGCAGTGTATACAAATTCTGGCCAACTACTGCCCAGACCCACTCACCTATCTCTGCCATATAACCACCCCTAGACTAGCCCTAACCCTTCCCCTCCAATACTTTTAAGTGCCCTTCCCCAAGTCCTATTGGAGATGAGACTGTGAAGGTATTGCTCTCCCTTGCTCATTTAATGGCTTCCCAAGCAGTCTTTCATGAGCTTTGACAATCAGGGGTGTTCCAAGGAAGTTCAGAGCCAAGGCCCAAGCCCATGGACTTAGAAGGTTCTCCACTAAGGTCCCGTAAGCTTCCCTGTATTGGGTTTCCTTGCCTGCAAGTATGAAAAAAAGTCAGTGCTAAATCTGAGATCCAATCCCTTTTTGATGAAATCCCAAATCTATGTGAGGTTTATTTGGTCTGCCCTAGGTATCTGATGACATGTGTACTAATTTTAATTTTCCAAGAACTTATCTATTACTATGTAACAAATCACTCCAAAACTAGTGGCTAGAAAAATATTATCCCGGTTTCTGAGAGTCAGGAATCTGGAAGTGGCCTAACTGGATTGTTCTGGTCCACAGTCTTTGGAGATTGCAGTCAAGCTGCTGGCTAGGGGAAGGATTGCCTGGGGAAATATTCACTTCCTAGCTCATTCACATAGATGCTGACAGGCCTCAATTTCTCGTTGTTGGCGGGAGACTTCAGTTCCTCAGCATCTGGGCCTTCATGATATGGCAGCTGCCTTCTCCCAGAACAAACGATCCAAGAGAATGCATGAGAGTGAGCAAAACTTAAGCTGCAGTCCCTTGATGACCTAATCTTAGAAGTGACAAACCATTTCTGCCATATGTTACTTGTCACACAGACCAACCTTGGCACATTATAGGAGGGGATTACACAAAGGAAGTGACTACTCATAGTTGGAGAATCCAATTTGGGCCCAACTCAGAGGCTGCCAAAGCACAGATTTGTCAATAGGTATCTTACCTATTGGGTACACTGTTGTGTGTCTATAAGAGCTTTCCTTAAATAAGGCCCCTGCTCATCACTGTGGAAGCTAAGGCCCTCTACACCAATATGCCATATATTGAAAACTTTATAAATGTACTCAATTGTTATAACTCTGTGAAACATCCACTACTGTCAACACTTAATAAATCAAGAATAGGAAAAGTTAATTTATTTTTTCATGCATCTAGTAAGTAGTGGGGTTGGGCATTTGCAAGTCTATTCTTCTTCAAAGTTTAGGATCTTTCCATAATTCCCTGCTTCTTGTGAGTGGTTCCTGGCTCTACCCTGGCTCTTTCTAGCTTGATCTCCCATTAACCTCTCACTCACCTCACAATACCTGCACACTCCACTTTCCACAATACTGTATGGATGTTAAGGTCTCTGGGTTCTCACTGCTAGTCTCACAGCTAAAATCTCTATATGAGACCAGTCTTTTGAAATTTGATGAGCTACTAGTACATGGCAAATTTCATAAATATTCCATGTGCACTTGAAATGAATAAGTATTTATGTTAAATAGTCTTCATAAGTTCATTAAACTGAGTTTGTAAATTGTGCTATTCAAAACTAACTTTGCTGATATTTTTTGTTTGATCTAATGAATTAGTGAGGTATAAAATCTCTATTATAACAGAGGATGTTCATTTCATTGTAGATAGATCTGTAAGCATCTATTATGTTATTAGGTGCATACAAGGTGTATCTCCCAGGAAAAAAAGGATCTCTCACCATTATATAGAGCCCACTTTTAGTCCAGGAAAGGAGGAAAGATAAAGGACGAGAAGAGATAAAGGGGAGGGAGAGGGGTTTGAGAGACAGGTAGCATGGGAGAAGGGAATGGGAGCCAGTTATAGAGGTTTATATCCAAGCCTTCTCTCCTCCTCACTAAGGGAAGATAACTAGCCTTTCCAATGGTCTGTAACCTGCATACAGAATATTTTCTCCCACCCACGCTAGTGAGAAGACAGGCAAATTTCTTTGCTGCTTCCTTCTGTGAGGCAAAGTGCATTTCAATCACCCTCCCACTGGGGGTATAGCCCATTGGGAGCCCAACTTTACACAGGTCTTATTAGAAAGTCCACCTGGGGCAGGCCTGGGCTTTAAGTTTACTGTCCTATGGCCAGTACACAGTAGAACTCAAGACTTCTATGCTTCCTGGTTTCATTTCAGTTGGGGTTCTGGAAACCCGTGTCTGTGTATATGCTAGTGGCTCTGCAATGCAGGAACATTTAAAAAATGATTTATCTAGTATTTTAGTTGAATTTATTGAAAACATCATTCAGAGCCTTCTCCATGTATTTGAAATCCTATTCAGTTCTAATATTGCTGCTTCCAGTAAACTCTGTTCAATGATCCCACCCCTGCCTCACATCCAGTGAAAATTCGTAACCTCTTCCTGTTTCCCATTATGCTGTTTCTACCTCAGTTCTGGCAATTACTACACCCTGCCTCACTTTTTGACAGTTACATTTTACTCTACCCAATGAAAAAGCAACTCAGTCATGGGATCCTATGTCAGTTATCTTGGGTGGGTCCTTATCCCCACTCCACTCTCTGCCTTCAGGGAGGATAGCAAAATGTCCTTCTATAGAATGAGTTCCCTAATTGTTTATTGGCTTCCACTTTTTTCTCTTAAAACATATTCTTAGAAATTCCCACCAGAGAACTATCTAATCCTAAGGCAAGTGCTACCTAAAAGAGCCTTGACTTGGGCTGCTGTGTGCTATGTTCCTCAAGAAGACAAGATTTTCCAAGGACCATGGATAGGCCTCCCACTGCAAGGGCCTTCCAGATGCTGACAGATATATATGTTCAAATGGAATCTTCTCATATCACCTGGTCACTTACTGAACCTAACTATAATTAAACAGATTGTAGATGGAATCATTTTAAAGCTTTAAATACAGTTCAAAAAATACAGTGAAACTTTTTAATATTACTCTTAAGATCAACATGAAAAAGAATCACAAGCATCTCTCTCTGACATGAGATACTTTGCTCGGTCTAAAGACACTAAGGGGAGAATGGCTCCCAGGTGGTTATCATCATGGAACCAGGGGAGGGGGAAGCGGCCGGCTACCTGAGGGCACTTCCGCAGACACCACTCACCAGTGACCCCGTGTGACTTCCACACCCACACGATGAAAGATCACCATTTTATAGTTTCATAACTGAAAAAATATTTTCTTAGAAACAACAAAGCAAAAAGATAAAAACTTTCAACCAGAAAGGTTGACTTAGATTAGTCATGTGATTAAAAGGTCTTTGAGAGGAAAGCTCAGTTCCGACTTGGAAGAGTATTGGTCTTAGCTCACTTCACATGAGTTCCGAGCTAAGACGTCAAGGAAGCAGTGACACTGCCTCTCCCCGTCAGCTGAGACCACTGAGCAGACGCCTGCTGCCGCCTGTCTCCTTGTCTACATTCTCATCTACATGCTGTGAAGAAAGCCCTGCATTGGGCCCTGTAACAGAGCAGGTACCCGGTCACGGTTTCACTGGGTCTGAGAGCGTTCTTATCTTTGAAATGAATGAGAATAGACGGGGAGACTGGAGAGCAGCAGGCCTAGCCTCAGCAGCCTTTCTGGGTGATGTCCAGTCCCGATGACTTTGTTATCTCCAAAGTGGTGAATACCTGTTTGAAAGGAAGAAAACAAATTTGTGTTTAGTCAGCAATATTTCAGTACTGCTTTCTGAAAACACATTCTGAATTTATCTATTCTCCTTAAAATATGCAAAATAGTTACTAATACAAAAACTTTCTGACAATATGCTTCATAATAGTTTTCAAACTGCAACAACTGAAGTCAACTTAAAAAAACCTCCCATTTCTGTACCTCACCACATGTGGGGTGAATTCCAATAGTGTCATCAAGTAGCTGTTTAGTGAGCCCACATTTCATTGCAGCTGCAAATCCTTGGGTAACCTCACCGGCATTTGGTCCAAGAACATGAAATCCTATCACTCGATTCTTTAATAGAAAAACAAAACAAAGGGAAGCCCGGTAGGTTAATGATCTCAATAGAAACCTAATCACTGCAAGGTCATAGTTCAAACTGACAGCATCTACACAGAAAAAGAACGAATGCTGAATTCAGCACAGAACATTACCATGGAACGGAGCCACTGTAACTGTCGGTTAAATGAGCCAGTAAATGCACATCCAGAGTAATCTCCACTCAATTTACTAGAAACGAGCCATTTGCTCACTGCATGAAAGAGCTCGTTAATATGTATGGTAGAAATTTCTGAATTATGCTGAGATAATGCTAACAACATACAAATCTGAATTAAAGTCTAACACTGGAATCATTCTAAGGCAGTAGGTTTCACTGGTCCAGGAAGCAAGTAGCCTGGCTGGGGATGGGGCTTTTCCCCAGGATTGCATGCTATAAGGTGCAAGGCACATGTGATGAGCAGACCACTGGGACAGAAAGTAGATTCACAGTGTAGCCCAGGCAAGTGTGGTTCGGTTGTTTGGGCATCACCCCGGTTCGATTCCCTGTCACGGCACATGCCTGGGTTGCAGGCTTGATCTCTGGAAGGGACTGTGTAGGAAGCAGGTAAAGGATATCTCTCTCTCTCTCTCTCTCTCTCTCTCTCTCTCTCTCTCTCTCTCTCTCTATTTCTCTCTCTTCCTCTCTCTCTAAAAAAAATTCATTAAAAAATATATGTTTTAAAAAGATTCACAGTATATTTCCAAGGTACACTGCATTTACGATGTCCTTTTGTCCGTGTTTTTCATCACATTCTAGTCTTTGTTTCAATTTTCAATAGTAAAAGTGTATAAATGAAAGAAAGAGCATCAGAGGTCTTGAGGCTGCACAAAGTCTTGCCTCCTCATATTCTAGAGAAAGAAAAATAGTTCAAAGCAGCCAACTCATACACATCTACTGGTGGTGCTGAAATGGAGAGCTCCAGGAGCAGTGTTTCTGGAAGGATAGTCACAGGTCACAGGGGCTCTGAGTGAAAAATGGAGTTCCCAGAGTCTCACAGAAGACTGAATTGGAATCTCTGAGGCAGTGCATTGTACACAGAGAAACCTGGGAAAAGACAGGCAGCCCAGAGTAAAAACATCTGATGACCCCATGCGCCCCACACACTTAAAAATGAAAATGAAGGCAGGTTCTGTGAGAGTGAAAACCTAATTCCCCATTTTTACCACATAGCTATAGTAAAACTCATAGTAGGATGGTCCTCTAGAAAGAGAAATATAGACAACAGTAAAGAAATTAAAAAGCTCTCCTGACAACTGTGAGCACGTGTGTGGGTGGGGGGCAAACAGGGATCATGGGCACAGCTGAAGGAGAGCAGAGGAGTGGCCAGTGACAGAGACGGAGGTCAAAAAGAGGGGTAAACAGACCTGGAAATTTTGCCTCAGGCCCGACAGACACAGTCAACAACTCTGTCAAGAAGTCAGAAATAATATGAAGGCTGAAAATCTTGGTTTCAGCAGCAGCTCAATCAAACCCCATTCCTGCTCACCTTAGGGGGCCTCAGTGCATAGTCTCTGCCGGCTCCCTTTGGAAATGCACCTACAACTTCATGACAGCACCTCAGATTACTCTGTACACTTTGTGTCAGTTATGGCTGTTCACATCTATCTAATTTTGTGTTTGATCTCTCCAGGTAAATTATAAACTCTTAAAAAGGGAGGAACGAAGTGCTAACACTGCTTTCTACCCTCAGTGTTCTTTACACAACTAGTCCTAAATAACCTGTGCTTTAAATGCCAATAACCAGGCCTCTGTTGTCAGTTTTACATTCACCTCAATAACAGGGAAGGCAGAGAAGGCCGCAACAATGGGCTCTCCACTCCACTGATTCTTCTTTAATGAACTGCTTCATTAGGAATTAGTTAATTACTAGAGTTTTCACTTGGTGTAAGCATCTCCCTGTAAAGGCTTTGTGACATACATTCACTTTACAAAATGCACACAAACATACACCTCACATTTTGTTAGTTGATGATCAAAATGTTCACAGATGATCTGGTTCTAAACTGCCCAGTTAGGTCTGGGTAGAGCCAACTTTCAATCATTATTTTGAGAAGGTATTGGTAAGTCTCAGTCACATCTGTCACTTGTTCACCAGTGCAAACACATTAACTGAGTAATAATTTGAAGGATTTATACCTTTCCCTGAAAACTACTTTTAAAGAGATCGTAAAAACCCACATAGTAGAATAAAAGCTACATTTTAAAATTACAGCATTTCAACTTCCAATCACATTACGTACATTATCGACTTTATTGCAAATTATCTTTGCATAACAAGTATTGTTGTCTCTGCCAGCTACTGTCCATTCAAGAGGCCAGAACAAAGTATGATATACCTGGAAGACAAAAAGAGAGAGAAAGAAGCCAAGATTAGCATATACAAAAATCACTCCTTGATATGCCCTTCAATTATATAAATACTAGAGGCCAGATACACGAAATTCATACAAGAGTAGGTCTCCCTTCCCCCGGCTGCAGGCACCGGCTTCTCTCTGGCACCCTGAACCCGGGCTTCCCTTGGCCCTGGCTTCATCCAGAAGGACATCCAGTCTAATTAGCATATTACCCTTTTATTATTATAGATTATTATTATAGATGATAAGCTCTGTAACAGCTTTCAAAAGTTTAGAGTTCCACGATGCCAACTTTATGTAGCTGATTGGAGTACCTGGGCCAGAGCTCCTAAAATGCCAGCTGCACAAGTGTGTTGTTGACCTTTGTTTTGCTCTACTGTTAGTACAAAAAATCTATTAACTAAATTCAATTCTCAAACATTTATACAGTACTGCCATCCAAAGCAATGCACTAGGCTCTGTGTAGATTGAAAAGGTAAAGACTTAGATCCTGTCTTTGACAAGTTTACAACCTTCTTACAGGGTTCAGTCAAACCAAATCAAGGAAGTGCAGAAGCAATTCAACCCCATTAAAAGATATTAAGAATATTACCTATGCTACTTGAAAGCCCTCACTCCAGCACCCCGAGTATACTGCTCAGGCTTCTCAATCTGGCTCAATCATCTAAGACCCAGAGCAAAACACAATGTAACCTCCATCCTGCTTGGGGAAGCTATACATTTTCCCAGAATTGTTCCTCCTAATCTACCCATATAGAAAGCAATGGATTCATATTTGGCACCAGGATTTTAAAAAAAGGATTCTAAACTACAGATGGTCTCCGACTTATAATGGTTCAACTTATGATTTCCTGACTTTACAATGGTGCATAAGTGATATGCTTTCAGTAGAAAAAGTACTTCAAAATTTGAATTTTGATTTTTTTTCTGGGCTAGCAATAAGAGGTAAGATACTCTTTTGTGATGCTGGGAAACAGTAGTGAGATGATTTTGCTCAACTGTACAGGCATACCTGGTGCTACTGTGCTTCATGGATATTGCATGATTTTACTTGAAGGTTTGTGGCAACACTGGGTAGTACAAGTCTTTCAGAGCCATTTTTCCAATAGCATTTGCTTTTTGTCTCTATGTTACATTTTGGTATTTCTTGCAATATTTCAAATTTTTTCATTATTATTGTGTTTGTTATGGTGATGTATAAACAGTGATCTCTAAAATTACTACTATAATTGTTTTGGAGTGCCATGAACCATCTACTCTAATAAAAGAGTAATACTGAAATTGACCGTTTCTCTGGGACACCTAAGCCACACCCACCAGCCAATTAGAGTGGCTGTATGCAAATTAACTCAGCCAAGATGGAGGCCAACCACCACGGAACTAGATCAAACAGGAGGCTTCCATTGCACCAGGAGTAAACTGTCTGCCTAGGCGGGCTGGGCCTCCCTCTGCTCAAGGCAACATAGTTGCAATTATACAAGCCACAGAGCTGAAGCAAACAGGAGGCTTCCATTGCACCAGCGATGGAGGAAACTGTCTGTCTAGGCTGGAGGGGCCTCTACTAAGGCAACATTGTTTCAATTATAGAAGCCATGGAGCTGAAGCAGACAGGAGGCTTCGTTATCTGCCTAGGCCTGGGCTTAAAGCAACAGTGTTTCAATTATAGAAGGTAAATAAACCCAGAAACCTGATTCCAGCCAGCCTTGCTGGGACGCTGGGTCAATGGGAGCTGTGGGCAGCCTGAAAGCCTGAAAACAGCCCTCAGCCTGTCACCCAGGCTGCCCAGTTACCCCAGTAGGGGCCTGAACCCTGAAGGAACTGTGGGAAGCCTGAAAACAGCCCTCAGCCCCTCACCCAGGCTGCACAGGTACCCCAGTAGGGACCTGAACCATGAATGGACTGTGGACAGCCTGAAAACATCCCTCAGCCCGTCACCCAGGCTGGCCACACCCCAATGGGGTGAGGGTCCACACTGGGGGGCTTGGCCAGCCTGCAAACAGCCATCAGCGTCTCACCCAGGCTGGCCAGGCATGCCAGCAGGTGGACATCCCGAGGGGTCCCAGACTGCGAGAGGGCACAGGCCGAGCTGAGGGCCCCCCTGAGTGCACAAATTTTTGTGCACTGGGCCCCTAGTACCCATATAAGATGGCAAAGTTAACTGATAAATGTGTGTGTTCTTACTGCTCCACTAAACTGCTGTTCTCCCATCTCTCTCCCTTTCCTTGGGCCTCCCTAATCCCTAAGATACAACATTATAAAGTTTTAATCATACATTTCCCAATACCAGAAGTATAAGTAAGAGTTTCAATAAGCCATTAGGCCATTTAACTAGGGAATATCCGTGCTATGGTTTAAGGAAATTCCCAGTAATAAATTAAAATGTCTTTAAGGGAGAGAACTGAAATTTCAACACTCTTTCGCTTAAAACCTCAAGTAGTAATAATTTTCCAACTCCTTTCTTTTTCCTCTCTATACTTCCTGTTGGAAGAGTGTGCAGAAAAAAAGATACTCAAGCCACCCACAAAAAGTAGAAAAATACTTATAAGGTTGTTGTGTGCAAATGGAGCAGTGGTGAAGGAGAGGTGGAAATAAACATACGAAGGACATCTTTGTCAGAGTCTAAATGGCCCACAGCCCACGAAAACCTTGTGAACTGCCCATCTTTCCCACCTAGAGTCCACTGATAGTGTAGGTTCCAAGAGCCATGTTGACACTCCATGAGTCTCACTACCATCATACCAAATGGAAGTGGTTGGATGGCAGGCTCACCTCGGACCAATTTTGAATTAAGACTGAGAAACAGTGAGTTGATCCATTCCTCTTACATCCAGAATTATCAGTTAATCTTGGGAGCAAAAGAATGGCCATAGTTTGGCTGCTATGTGCATTCTAGGAACAAGTAAAGTCTATTGGCAGGAACAGAGGAATGAACTGCATGCACACACACATACACATAAACCCCACACAAAAGAAAGAGGTGAGACAGTCTTGCAATTCCTGGTTCTTAGCCCTTCCTAAGGCCTTGATACATTCCCCAAAAAAATCTCATAATAACTTGTGCTTCCTTGTGTAAGCTTATTCAAGTAGGTATTTGTTACCTGTAATTCAAAAGTCCTAATGCATACTGTATACGCCTCTCTTTTCCCAACTGTATTATTAGTTTGCAAGAGAGATGGGGGTTTACATTATTTAATTTCTAATTTTTCTAAAACAGGCTGGTTTCCTATACTATAACCATTATAATCACTTGCAAAATGACAAAATAAAGTGACTGAGAAGACAGTTGATTAAAAGAGAGATTCTTAAAAAGTAAACAAAACATAATCTTACTTCTAGATTCTCTTTTTTATATATTTCAATAGCTTTCTCTTCAGATAATCCACAGCAGCCGTATTCCAGAGGAGTAAACACTGTAGTTGGAACATTAACATAATTGCACTGAAAGATAAACAAATTACACCCTTATTTTGTGACACTTTTTTTTAAATAACAAAAATCTCTATCACATACATTTATTGAAGGAAACTAGGTAAGTCCAGTTCAATGTAACTGGTTCTGACACATCACCTTATTAGGGAATTCTAAATTACACTAAAGGAGATAGGGTGACCCCTGACTCCAGGGCAGAGACCACAAGCTGGCCATTGACCAATGAATAGGACTGGCTCTCCCAGTGCCCCAACCTCAGACTTCTGGTCTGAAAACCCCAGTAGAGGAGAAGATAGTGCACTTTGTTGCCCCTACAGATATTTTCTACAATTTTTTCATTCCATCCCCCATGATTCTGGACCCTAGTTTCCTGGAGCATCTCTACCAAGTGACAGAGAATTACACTATTTTACCTGAAGCTCAGACCATCCTTGGCCATTTCATTTAATGGTGTCACTGACATGATGTGCAAAAAAGCTGCTCAATAGTGTGGGACTGAGTGAACGCCCTGGACCATCAAGTGGAGACGGCACGTGTATACTTAGGGACCAGGGTTGCATGAGTCCCATGGTTACAATGGCGCCACTCCCCGCCCTTATCTGACCAAGACACAGCACAAGTGGACAAGAAGAGTGCAGGCCATGAACCCTACATGCAATCTCCCAGCAGCTTCAGGCATCTGTCCGTGGGAGAGTGGGCGTGAGCGCACTGGAGAAGACAGTGTGTTTGTGACTGTGTGGGGAAGATTTAGAACACATAGGCAGAAGCATCATTAAAACTGTGTGGGGAGAAAACAATGTGCAGGAACAGAGAAAGGAGGGTATAACCAGGATGAACATCTCTGCGCCTGCCATCCATAGTCCTCAAGAGGTGACACTGCCCGGAGCACTACATGTTGCCCAAACCCCAGCCATCATGTTACAAGTTATAGTTTATTAGGTCGGGGGTGACATCTAACCCCAAAGAAAGGTGATCCATAAGCTGGCCAGAAACCTATGCAAAAAAAAAAAAAAAAAAAAAGGCAAACTGCATCAAATGGTTTATTTTGCAGGAAAATGACTAGAAGGAAAGAGAGGATCCTCCAGGTGGTGGCCAAGTGAGACTACAGAGGGGCACCCTGGGAAGTGGCCCTTCTTATCACTAGGGCCCCAGGCAGCTGTGACACCCATCTCAGCCCTGCTCCAGCTGCAGTGAGGCCCTGCACTAGCACAGTCCTTGTTCTAAGTCACTGTGCGGTCTGACTTACTCATCAGCAACTTATACAGGTAAGAAACTCCCCCAATTTGCCTAGTTTGAGTGACTTCTATTTTACCCAAAAAGAAAAACACATCAAAACACCACCAGGTACACTTGCTTCAATGAGGTGATTTGTGTGCAACATACAGCAGCCTAGAGTCTTTAACTTAAAATACGTTCTCATCCCATTTCATGTTTGCTAACCTGCGGATCTGAAGCATTTGTGTTCTGTTTTCCAACATGGCTAGAGAAAATCACATAACCATGTGGACTGCCTGGTTTTCTGACTTCTCTTAGGCCATCAAATGCTCATCAATCCATTTATTGACCAGCAGCTGATCCCATTTCCCATGGCTTACAGTGGAAGTCTCATCCTCAACAGATGCCTCTAATGTTTCATATCAATTGAGAAAAAGCAACAGGTAATTCCTCAACTTTCTTCCGTTTTATCTGAAACACTTTCTCCACATCCTATACTACCTCCTCCACTTAAGCTGCAGTTCCTCTCACCCTACCTGTAGCCTTCCATTCAGTCCTGTGCCTTTAACCTCTCCCTTCTCTCCCTCCCCCCTCCATCTCTCTCTCTCTCTCACACACACACACACACACACACACACACACACACACACACACGTCTGTCTTCTCATCTCTCTATCCCGCAGCCACCATGACTAACTTCTTAAAGCAACAGGCAATTACTCTGCTTCCATATATCTTGAAATGCAATAGCTCTTTGGATGGGATCATTCTTCTTTGTACAGTTAGCATTTCTAGCCTAACCCATTAATGCCAGCAGTGCCACGTCCCCACATATGTATAAGGTCTTCCTTTACGACCTTACAAGGCACCTGAGGTGGTAAAATAAGCAGCACACAGCAACCCCTATGAAGACTATGTGCCCCAAACTTTTCACATTAACCTAATCATATGAAACCAATCAGAGAAATTCAGAATATGAGACATTTTACAAGAAAAGTAGCCTGGATTCATCAAAAGTCAAAGTCATGAAAAGTAAAGCAAGCAAACAGGTAAATCAAGGCAGATGGGTGGAGCAGATTAAAAGAGACTTAGGACTCAGAAGAGCTCTGTACTAAGTGGATCAAAATACATGCACACATACCAATGCACAACTAAGGAAAGGTGAATGTTACTGCCTTGTTGAATTCTCAGCTACAGAAAGGAAATTGCGGTTATGTGAGTGAGTCTCTTTGTTCTTAGGAGATACATCCTGAAGTATTTAGAAGCAAAACAACACTGATATCTGCCACTTATTTCAAAGAGCTCAGCAGAAAAAAATGTACATGCATTGTGTACACACACACACACACACACACACACATCTTCAGAAAAGAAGAGAGAGAACAAAAATGGCAAAACATTAATAACTGGGAAATCTAAGCAAAAGGGTATGGGTGACTATTACCATTCTTTCTGTGGTTTGACATCTCAGAAAGTGAAAAGTTGGGGGTAAATAAAATTAAGATCTTCAACAGCTCCCACTGCCTACAGAAGGCCCTATTCTTTGCTGTGGCATCACAGAATTCTGATGATCTGGCACCAATCAATTTTCCAGCCTCATTTCCAGCTGTACTCCTCTACCACCAATCGCTCTGCCTACATGAGTGACAGAATGGTTAGCATTCCTGATGCCTAGTAATACCACCGCCCCAGTCACTCTTCATCCACCCACAGTGCTCCTGATGGAGCAGAGCACGACCCACCCCAGCTGGGAGCTCCTGAGAAACTGCTCACAGTCCTAGAACAAACCAAGCACTGCAGAGCTCTGGGTTTTTCTTTATCTACTTACCACATGAGCCCTTTGCTTCCTCAATTTTAAATTACTCACTCTAGCGCTAGCTGGTTTGGTTCAATGGATAGAGCATTGTCCTATGGCCTGAAAGGTCCCAAGTTTGATTCCCAGTCAGGGCACATGTCCAGGTTGCAGACTTGATCCTCAATAGGGGGCGTGGAGGAGGCAGCCAATTCTCTCTCATCATTGATATGTCTCTCTCTCCCTTCTCCCTTCCTCTCTGAAATCAATAAAAATGTATTTTAAATAAATAAATAAATAAATTGCTAATCCTATAAAGCCTATCCCAAATCTTTGATCAAAGACTATGAATGGTGGAGGAGATTGTAGTAATCACTTAATTCAAACCATTAGGTTTGCAGATGGTGAAACCGAGGTGAAGAGAAGTGAAACGTCGTGACCGGGTTCACACACTAAGCAGGCAATGAAGCCAGGGCCAGCATCCCGATCCACTCTGAGTGTTCCTCCTACTCTGTGACAGTGCGACCGTCCACCTGGGAGGCCTCTTTAGATCTCCTCAGTCAGAATTAATTGCTCCTCTCTCTTCTTACTCAGGACCCCCACCTACCTATAAGCCCCTTGGTACCAGAACCATACCAATCCTCTGTATATCACCCAGCACCACATCTTGCACATACAGATATTCAAAAAATATTTTTGAAAGCCATTTGTAAATAATAAGTCAACTGCAAGTGATTAGTGAAGAACTCTTTACTTGCAAAACAAGCACGCAAGTTTTATTTGTACTGATTTTTTAAGTCATAATTTTTATTTAGATACTATCTCAAAAACAACAGTAAGAAAGATACCTTTTCTGAACGACCCCCAAAAAGTCTTCGAGCCAACAGCTTGCCTGCCTGTATAGCGACGGGAGTGAGTTCAAGTTTACCTTCCAGAACATCTCCGACAGCGTAAACATAGGGCACATTGGTCTGTTCCATGTCGTTTACTGGTATCTTGCCACTCCTATTGGATTTGGAAAGTAAATATATATATATGACTAACTCTATACGCTGCATGACTAGCACTATTCCAAGAGAACTGAGTACATAAAGAAAAGACCGCTCTCTCAGCACACATGCACCTCAGCCAGCACCTGTCTGTAAGACCAATTTACAATGACAAAGGTAACTGTAGTTTCAAAAGAAAACACCTAGCGGTTGATGAAACCACGGTGATTTTTTGGATGTTGAGGATATTCCCAGATTTCCCCAGAATTGCACTTAGAACTTTGAAATTTTTCTCCTTGCCTGACCAAGGATATAAAAGTCACTTTAAATCAGATAGTAGGTGAAAAAATAATTGTTTTGATTTTATTTTTTAAAATCATGCATGAGCTCTTCAAGATACACAATAAAGAGTTACTGATTGATTAATGAAAAAACTGATAACAAAGCTGGGACAGTATTTACTAAAAAATAACATTAATGCATTTAAAAATTTTGCATCTTAGTAGTTAAATGAGAATTTTAAGAGGTGATCTGAAGAAATATTTTGCTTTGTGCATCAATAGTGCAATGATCCTACAGGTACATACTTTTCACTGATTTTGACACCAATCTTCTCCAAGCCTATTTTCCTTGTAGAGGACTCACGGCCAATTGCTAGTAAAACCTGTATTTAGAGAGAGAGAAATTATCAATATCAGGAATGAAAGCGGGAACATCACTATAGATCCTTCAGACATTAAAATACTAATAACTATTATGAATGCCCTATGCCAATAAATTTGACAGATTAAGTAGATTCTTTCTTTTTTTTAGGTCAAAATGCATTTTTAATTGAGGTATAATTGATATATGACATTAGCTTCAGGTATACAACCTAATTTGATATTTGTATATATTGTGAAACTAGGGGCCCGGTGCACAAAAACTTGTGCACTCGGGGTGGAGGGAGTCCCTCAGCCCGGCCTGTGCCCTCTCACAGTCTGGGACCCCTCAGTGGATGTCCTATGATGGCCCCAGTCTGCCAGGCGCCTTTTGTGTGTGTGTGTATGTGTGTGTGTGTGTGTGTGTGTGTGTGTCACCACTGGGGACCTGCCCCCAGCTGCATCTGAGGCTCGGAGCAGTCCTCCTGTGTGTGTCTACCTGCCGGGGGCCTGCCCCCAGGCACACCGTCAAGGCTTGGAGCAGGCACCCCCCCATGTTGATCTCTCAGACTCTTGCCCTCCCCTGCATGTTGTTCTCTTTTTTGAGCTGTGGCCAGGGCTGGGTGCGACCTGCCTCCCAAGCTTGCCTACTG